>CAXKVI010000004.1:70256457-70444496 GCA_964058755.1 Campiglossa producta | reverse complement strand
AAACCAAATTTGATTTCAAATTCAATCTAGACCAGTTTTCATGAAAATTGGCTAAATGAAACGGGTTTCAATTATAAACCAGAAATGTTTTCACAATTTCTTAAAGATAAAATAAATTTTTTGTCCGTTGGGGGGAACTCGAACCAAGACTCCCCGCAGCATGCCCGTGTGCTCTACCACTGAGCTACATCGCACACATAAATGTTGTTGGCAAAATTCAATCTTGAATAAGCTTTCAAAAATAAATTTGAATTTTCAAACCCAAAAATTTAAGTTTTAGACCGAAAAGTTTTAAGAATAAAATAGAAGTAAAAAAATGTGGCAGCTGGCAGGATTCGAACGAAAACGCTCCGGAGTCACAGCCGACTGCTCTATCGCTGAGCTATGACGCACATGAAGTTTTTGTGGTCAAAAATCAATTACATTCAAACAAACCAAAAATAAAAAATTTAGACTGCTTTTTCATTTAGATTTTAAATCGAAACCAAAAGAAATTGAAAATCTTTGTAGGTATTTGGACGGTTTGAAATATTTAGGGCACTCACAGTCATCTGCTAAACTTAAAACGTTTTAAGTTTGCCACATTACCATTTGACGACTGTGAGCACCCCCTTTTATCTCCTGCATGGCCTTTGTTATTTCACGTCTGAAATCTGAAAATATTTTTGTATAAACATATTTAAATTATTTAATTAAATTCCAAATATGAAAAAAACTTACTTTTTTCCTTTCAATTTATTTATTCATGACAAATTTTTGTTTGAAAACAAAGCAAAATGACAATTTTCAATTTTGCCACAAATTTAAACATAGGAACAAGAGCGGCAATATTGCCACAAAGTGGTATCTTCTATTTGCAGGCAAAACAAAAACAAAATATTTGACACCTGGTAAACTGTCAAAACATTGCCAGCTGGCAATATTAGCATGGCTGGTAATATGGGACTGTGAGTACCCTAATTGTACAAAAAAGTTTGAAAAATTGATTAAACTTTATACGGGTTTAAAATTTAGGTTCATTTTTTTAGCCGTGTAGGGAACTAAAGGAACAAACTTACACACATTTAATTTTTATAACCAATCGTTTTGGACTGGGCGAATTTCAAAGTTTGAAAAAGGTAATTTTTAGGCTTATGATACATTTGCACTGCACCAAATGCGTCGCTTTTGGCGAAGTTATTTCGAGAATGTTTGTCCGCAGAATTTGTTTGCCAAATTAGACGAATTTAATTTAATTTTACCTAATTTGGTGATCAAATTCAATCTGCGGATGAACGGTCTCGAAAAAACTTCGCCAAAAGTGACGCATTTGGTGCAGTGTAAATGTAGCTTTACCCTATTATTGCCGTAACAATGTTTCTATTAGAGATATCCTTACATTCGATACGGCGTTTTCAAGGTAAAAGAGATTAGTTTCTTTAAAAGTAATTAATAAATCATATAGGATTACCTGGTATTAAAAACCTGGTACTGAAAATAGGTAATTTTTATCCTTTTTTACAATTTTAGCTGGCTCTGGCGTCTTCACTGTTTTAAGTAGCCACTAAATTTTTTTCAGAAATTAAGGGTACATATCCTTGAAGAAACTAACCTATCCATCGGTCAAAAAAACTCACTCCTTATAGATAAATTATTATATCGAAATTTGTAAGTTTTCAAATATCGTGTTTGTTTAGATGCATCAGCAGAGACCCTTAGTATGATAATAACAAAACGAAATGTTGAGGTATTACAAGTTAAAGGTCAGGACTGGAGTCCATGAGTGTTTTTATCTCTTGATAAGCATGTCCGTTTTAGATCCCGAAAAACACGATTTTTGAAAACTTACAAATTTAAAGATACTAATTTATCTATAAGGAGTGAGTTTTTTGGCCGATGGATGGGTTAGTTTCTTCTCCGATATGTGCGCTTAATTTCTGAAAAAAATCGAGTGGATACTTAAAACAGTGAAGACGCCAGAGCCAGGTAAAATTTACAAAAAATTATAAAAACTACGTATTTTCAGTACCTACCAGGTTTTTAATACCAGGTACTCGTTATATGATTTACTATTAACTTTTAAACAAACTACTATATTTACCTTTAAAACGCCATATCGAATGTAAGGATATCTCTTATAGAAACATTTTTGCAGCTATAATAGGGTAAGCCTAAAAATTACGTTTTTGAAACTTTGAAATTCGACCTGTCCGAAACGAGTGCTTATAAAAATTAATTGCGTGTGAATTGGATCCTTTAGGACCCTAAGGAAGTGTCCCTCAAAGTTTGAGCGAAATCCGAGACTAGCCAGCTTTTTGAATTAGACGTTTTCATATGGAAATATGTATCGGAGTAGATAGTATTTAATAAAAGCTCAAATCTTAACAATGCTAAGTGTAAAACGAAATGATTTTTAGAAGAAAAAAATGTTCTATATACATATATATGTATACATATATATATTCAATGTACCTACCTTTCTTGTATCTACATATTTATCTACATATCGCTCATTTGCATAACTCAAAAAATTTGATATCAGAGAAAACGCATTTTTAGTTTTTGAATTAATGTATATTTATATGGGATATGTAATTAAAGCAAAGGCTTCTATCGCGATGCTGCGTGAAATGTTAAAACCATTGTTTATCCTTACTATAGTTTGGCAACTTATTTTCTTCTTCTTACGAATTTGAGTGGAAGGCACTGGCTGAGTGACTCCAAATGAAATGGAATGAAGGAAAAGTGTGAAGCCCAATAAGCCATTTTGTTTGATATCAACCTAAGACGCATTTGAGATGAAAATTTCAACGTTAATCCTCACTTTTTAAAAACTTAATATCAATTAATCAATCAATAATTTTTCGGTTCAAAGATAAACTACCAGTAGCAGATCAACTTTTTTGCCAAATGAGTATTAACTTGAGGTATACTTAAATATTAAAATTATAATATAAATGTCCGACAGTTTCTGCCTTCACAGTTTTTATACATACGACCCCCTTCACCATTCCCTAAATTCCAAATCGGGGTACATTATTCTAAAATATGACCCTCATTATTTGCCAAACGTTTGAGAATATATTTTTCTGTGCTTATGGGGAATATGCTGTGCGTGTGTATTAGTGTGTTTTTTGTGAGTTGCGCTACTATATAAGGTATACTATGGTTAAAACCTCGGATATAAAACTTTGTCAGTTGATCAAAAATATTGTTTCCGATATATTAGTGATGTTAACTCAAAATTTGGGTTTTTTGAGTTATGACGACGTTGCAGCAAATGAGCGATATATGTATATTAAATGTAGCACAAAAAATCGATTTTAATTTTTTCGTACTGGTACACAGAAAATTAAATTCCTATTTAAAAATGGAGTGCAATGACAAAAGATGTTTTTTATATTATGTATTAAAGATTGTTTAGCCAATGCCTTCCTCAATATTTGCATACCAAATAATATAAGAACTCATATTTGGTCATTAAATAAGAATTCGATTTTCCGCACACCAATCATAAAGGCGAATATCATTTAATTTTTTTGGCCTACGATTTTGACCATGACATATTATTATTTTGAACATATAGATTTTAAATATTTATTAAATTGTCATATGTAGGTATGCATGTATGTATGTTTACACATTTATTTAGGTTTATATTTTAAAATTCACCATAGGACGCTGGATACACGCATCTCCAGCTGTTGTTGCCTTAAAAGATTGACTTAAATTCATGCTCATAGGGGTGGATTTGAGCTTTGATTTTGATTATTAGTATATGTAACCTAAAACGGAAAATGGAAAATAGTCCATTTATTTATTTTTTAGTTGAAGAAACCAAGGATAGATGAGTTAAATATATGTGCAAGTTAATTGGAATTGTTTACTGCGCCTTTGTTTTTTTATATTTAAGTGACCCGAAACCCCAAAAATCCATCGATTAATTTTTGAGGTTTCGATGATTTAAATATAAATTTAGACTGATCACATCTATATTTTTCAGATATTTGAGACTAAGGTCCTTCTTCTGCATACATTTAATTAAAATACTGGCTTGTAATGTTATTTGCAAGTACCGTCCCTGACCATCGAGGACCAATTTAGAATATCATAAAAACGTTCAAAATAATAAATGTACCTACTAACCTACTTATTTCCCGTACTATCTTTTATTCCTACTGTAACACGTATTGAAAATTATTCGATTAGTATTTGTATTAATAAATTTGTCATTGGAAAATTATTTCCCTATACATACATATGTCTGTGTGTTGTAAATATAAGAAGATATATTTAGCATGTACCATCGCTGCAGTCAAAATCCGAACTACTCAATAAACATTAGGGTGATTCAAAAAAAATGTCGACTAGGTCTTATCCACTAAAAAGTTAGGTATTGATGAGAAAATAAGCCTTGCAAAAAATTAGCGGTCTACCTTAACCCTTAGGGGTGGCTATTTTTTTCGCCCTTTCCCATACATTTTGTATGGGGAAAATGGTATTTTTTTTCAAAATGAATTTTCTTTCAATTTTTGAAACTTTTTTGAAATACTCTTAAAGTTGAAGCTTTGAAGCTTCCAAAATGGTAAGCCATGTGCGATTATCTTAACTATTAAGATAATTAAGTTTTGTACTATCCCTGTAGGGAAAATCTCTAGTTCAGAGCTAGTTCGCTTCTAGTGCGTTCCGAACCAGTACTAGTTCGCGAACTAACTTTTTTATATGAAATCAACTGGCGAATTTAACATGGCGATGTCCTAGGCTGGAACTAGTACAAAATTCGACAGTTTGGATCTAGTTCGTTTATTGGTACTATTTCTATAGTTCTGAATATAAATTAAATTCAAAAACTTAAATTCAAATACGAATCCAAATGCCTTTTAAAGACTCCTCAAACGCTGGTTTCGAACTAGTGCAAATATAATCACTAACGGAGTTATTCTTATTGGCCACTTTATATCTAGTTCTGATCCTGAAATTTGTTCAGTAGTGCCTGGGTTCCCTGCAGGGAACTAGTGAAAATGTAATCACTAACGTACTAGTTCTTATTGGCCACTTTATATCTAGTTCTGAACCAGAAATTTGTGTCACTAGTGCCTAAGTTACCTCCCTGTAGGGAAAATCTCTAGTTCAGAGCTAGTTCGCTTCTAGTGCGTTCCGAACCAGTACTAGTTCGCAAACTATCTTTTTTACATGAAATCAACTGGCGAATTTAACATGGCGATGTCCTAGGCTGGAACTAGTACAAAATTCCTTAGTTTGGATCTAGTTCGTTTATTGGCACTATTTCTATAGTTCTAAATATAAATTAAGTACAAAAACTTAAATTCAAATACGAATCCAAATGCCTTTTAATGACTCCTCAAACACTGGTTTCGAACTAGTGAAAATGTAATCACTAACGGAGTTATTCTTATTGGCCACTTTATATCTAGTTCTGATCCTGAAATTTGTTCAGTAGTGCCTGGGTTCCCTGCAGAGAACTAGTGAAAATGTAATCACTAACGTACTAGTTCTTATTGGCCACTTTATATCTAGTTCTGAACCAGAAATTTGTGTCACTAGTGCCTAAGTTCCCTGCAGGGCTGCAGGGATAGCACACACATACACACCCTGTAGGGAAAATCTCTAGTTAAGAGCTAGTTCGCTTCTAGTGCGTTCCGAACCAGTACTAGTTCGCGAACTATCTTTTTTACATGAAATCAACTGGCGAATTTAACATGGCGATGTCCTAGGCTGGAACTAGTACAAAATTCGATAGTTTGGATCTAGTTCGTTTATTGGCACTATTTCTATAGTTCTAAATATAAATTAAGTACAAAAACTTAAACTCAAATACGAATCCAAATGCCTTTTAATGACTCCTCAAACGCTGGTTTCGAACTAGTGAATATGTAATCCTTAACGTACTAGTTCTTATTGGCCACTTTATATCTAGTTCTGAACCAGAAATTTGTGTCACTAGTGCCTGAGTTCCCTGCAGGGCAGTAACACGTATAAAATTTAGTAAACTTTAAGAGGCTGTAATCATTTTAATAGTTAAGAAATTCGCACATGGCTTACCATTTTGGAAGCTTCAAAGCTTTATCTTTAAGAATATGTAAAAATATTTTCAAAAAAGTTTCAAAAATTGAAAGAAAAATTCACTTGGAAAAAAATACCATTTTCCCCCACACAAAATGTATGGGAAAGGGCGAAAAAAATAGCCACCCCTAAGGGTTCAGTTAGAGCGTTAATTTTTTGCAAGGCTTATTTTCTCGTCAATACCTAAAGTTTCAGGGGGTAAGACCGTAAAAATATCCAATTTTTTTTATTTGAATCACCCTAATAAACATACTAGTTCATTGACTATACATTTTGTGGTATATGCATACTAGCTCATGGCTGATTAGCGTTAAACCAGTCAATGCCAAACTACTCAGCAAACAATATAGTTCATTGAATATACACTTTGTGACCATCCATCCCTGTAGTCAAAATCCGAACTACTCAATAAACATACTAGTTCATTGACTATACATTTTGTGGCGTATTCATACTAGTTGTTTGCTGATTAGCGTTAAACCAGTCAATGCCAAACTACTCAGCAAACAATATATAGTCCTTATGTAATTTTATTTTAATTTTCATTTTTTGCTAATAGAATTCTAAATTGAAAACGATAAAAATCTCCGCTCTACGCGTTTACTCTGATTTTTGTAAGTTAAAAAACTGTTTGGTAAAAGTACAACATTTTTTCAAATATTTTTAATTAAAAAACCGAAAATGGCATTTTGTAGCCCGTTCAATTCTAGTCCAACAAAGTGTAAATTTGAAGTATCCAAAAAATCTCCCTTAATTTTAAACATTTTTTTTTGAGGGCATCAGACATTTTTTTCCATAGAACTAAAAATGTTGATTTTGGGATATATGGAGACAAGAGCACAGCATAGCCAAAAAAAAAATTCTAACAGTATATGATATTGATGTACATATATAAGTGTGCTGACGTATATACGAACTAGTATCTTGAATGGTATGTTATTGATTTATGTTATGGATGACTACGCAACCAGTTGGTATGGTGCTGATGCAGAAGAGGACGACAATTGCCATCTCGTAGGACATAGCCATGTTAAAAATACCACTTGCTAATATGGAAAAATTACAGTACTCGAACTAGTTTTGGCCGTTTGGCTGACTAGTATTTGATTAGTTATAAAACTAGTAAAGTTGACTGCGGGGATGATTCTTAATAAATGAAAATTCGACTGTTTGTGTTTATTTGTATAAAAATGTCTTTTAGACATTGAATGCTATCGATTCCCTGAAAAAAGTGTGCAGTGATTATAACAAGAGAGCCAGAGCTGGAAACCATAACACCTCATAGGGTCCAGATGGGGCATAAATGGAAGAAAAAACATCATGCCATTTTTTATATACATTTATATATAACTGGTATAGTTAGAAGTCATGTCTAACAGACAACAGCTCCATAATAATGGAAGATAAGGCAAGAGGGGGTGGAACCCACGACTAGTGGGCCACGAGTATAAGCTAGTATAAAATAAAATTCAATAATCGTTGCATATTTCAAGGTGCATTTTTTTCTTTCCTGGGGACTTCAAAATCATGTTTAGAAAGACCCCGCCTGAGAAGACTGGTAGTGAAATTTTCCGCCGAACAATTTCCTAAGATATTTTTACCCTCTCACAACCTCACAAGTAATATTCTAATCGGAAGGGCCAAAAATACCCTTTTATGAGAGAGCTATGAGCGAACTTATTCTACAAAGTTATTCTTCGTATAATTTTACTATATGCACTCGCAACTTCGTATTACGATTCGATAGGGATCTTAACCATATTCTTGTTATTTTTTTAAATACATTTTCTAATTAAATTGACTATAATAAAAAATTTTGATCTGAGAATGCAAAAATATTTGGTGGTTTTACTAAATGGTCCAAGACCTTTAATTCTGAGTTAGAATTATTGCCTCGACCCGTCCCAGCGGAGCGGTCGTATCTCAGAAGGTTTCTTACAAAACTTGTTGGGGGATGCGACCGTTCTGCTGTGTTAGGTCGATCTACAGAAAGGGAAATTAGGGCTCTTTTCGTGGTATCACAACGGACCAAACTAAGGCCCACGTGAGCCTCCGCGTGGACTGCGGAGGCAGCCACTTTAACATACATGACATAGGGGTGTAAAAGTAGGTCGCCTCCCAGTTGGTGCACCCTGGGTAACGCTAAATGACCTACATGGCCTACCCGGCTAGTTTCTTGTATTGCCGGTTCTACGAGAACGGTACCAGTACTTGTGCTGTACCCATCGTGCCGAAACGACCCGGGCCGTTATCTTATATCGACCCGGCCAAGAGCAATACACTCGGGGTGACCCTGTCTGACATTTAGGCAGGGCTACACCTCGCTAAAACAAAAACAACAACAACAACAACATACATGACATACATACATAGAATTATTCCACCCCCAAAAATGCTGTTGCATTGTGTGTTATGTTGCAAGTATTTCGTTTTATATTTTAAGAACGAAACTTAGCATTTTCTGAAAAATATACTCAATGGATGTGTTGACCTTTTAGTAAAATTTTTTCTTCTAGGTAAATCAAAAGGAGCTTAATACATATTTACAAATATGTATGTAGTTGCGTGGATGTGTGATAAAATGTTAATGTTGCATGAGCGACTTTATTTAAAAATGTATAAGTACCTAAGCTATTTGGTAAGCTCCATAGCAGCTTTTGCATTGATAAGTACCCTGCAGGGAACTCAGACACTAGTGAACAAATTTCAGGTTCAGAACTAGATATAAAGTGGCCAATAAGAACTAATACGTTAGTGACTACATTTTCACTAGTTCCCTGAAGGGAACTCAGGCACTAGTGAACAAATTTCAGGTTCAGAACTAGATATAAAGTGGCCAATAAAAACTACTACGTTAGTGATTACATTTTCACTAGTTCGAAACCAGTGTTTGAGGAGGCGTTTAAAGGCATTTGGATTCGTATTTGAATTTAAGTTTTTGGATTTATTTTATATTCGTTTCTATGCTTAGAAATGGTTCAGAACTATAGAAATAGTACCAATAAACGAACTAGAGCCAAACTGTAGAATTTTGTACTAGTTCCAGCCTAGGACATCGCCATGTTAAATTCGCCAGTTGATTTCATGTAAAAAATATAGTTCGCGAGCTAGTACTGGTTCGGAACGCACTAGAAGCGAACTAGCTCTGAACTAGAGATTTTCCCTACAGGGTACTTAAGGATTTGAAAGCTGAAAGCTTCGAAGCGTTTGACTTTCGAATTTTGGTTTGTGTATTCTTGTTGCTGTTACAATCACTTTTTACCTGGATTGCAGTAATTGTTGTTGTATTTAGAAGTATTATCGTTTGGCATGGTTGCGTATTTATTAGATCCATAGTTGGATGCTATTGGCTTTTTATATTGTGTCGAATAATTGTTGTTGTAATTATTGTATGTGTTAATGCGACGACCTGAGTGGTTACAAAAAACAAATACATATGTAAATATGTTCTTATTTGAAGTGATTTATACACGTGTATTTATGTACACGCATGCCCCAAGTGGAAGCGGCAAATTGATGTATTAATGAAGCTGATGATTTTGAGATAAAAACAAGTAAGGAAAGCTGTCTTCGGCTGTGCCGAAGGCTAAATACCTTTCATGAATAAGCGTCACGATTTTCACGGTTTGATCCCCAGTACAGCCTGTATGAATTTAACTTTAGCTCATACCGAAATTATCGGAGCTATCGATTATATGGGGACGATGTGTTATATTGGTCCAATCTCATTCATTTTTAGCATCGACATTCCACATTCTAAAATAGCATTATTTACGAAATTTCACGTTCCTACCGATATAATTACAGAAGTTATCTACCAAAATCCGTTTATCGGAACAATCGATTGTATGGGGGCTATGTGAAATATTTATCCCATTTCAATGATTTTCAACATCGATATTTTACATATAAAAATAGCGATGCTTCCAAAATTTCGCGTTCCTATGTGTTTAATTACAGGACTTATAGCCCAAAATCCGCTTATCGGAATAATCGATTGTATGGGAGCTATGTGAAATATTTATGCCATCTCAATGATTTTCAACATCGATATTTCGCATATAAAAATAGCGATACTTCCAAAATTTCACGTTCCTACCTATATAATTACAGGAGTTATCTACCAAAATCCGTTTATCGGAACAATCGATTGTATGGGGGCTATGTGAAATATTTATCCAATCTCGATGATTTTCAACATCGATATTTCACATATAAAAATAGCAATACGTCCAAAATTTCACGTTCCTACGTGTTTAATTACAGGAGTTATAGCCCAAAATCCGTTTATCGGAATAATCGATTGTATGGGAGCTATGTGAAATATTTATCCCATCTCTATGAGTTTCAACATCGATATTTCACATATAAAAATAGCAACACTTACAAAATTTCACGTTCCTACGTGTTTAATTACAGGAGTTATAGCCCAAAATCCTTTTATCGGAATAATCGATTGTATGGGAGCTATGTGAAATATTTATCCCATTTCAATGATTTTCAACATCGATATTTTACATATAAATATAGCGATGCTTCCAAAATTTCGCGTTCCTATGTGTTTAATTACAGGACTTATAGCCCAAAATCCGCTTATCGGAATAATCGATTGTATGGGAGCTATGTGAAATATTTATGCCATCTCAATGATTTTCAACATCGATATTTCGCATATAAAAATAGCGATACTTCCAAAATTTCACGTTCCTACCTATATAATTACAGGAGTTATCTACCAAAATCCGTTTATCGGAACAATCGATTGTATGGGGGCTATGTGAAATATTTATCCAATCTCGATGATTTTCAACATCGATATTTCACATATAAAAAAAAAAATACGTCCAAAATTTCACGTTCCTACGTGTTTAATTACAGGAGCTATAGCCCAAAATCCGTTTATCGGAATAATCGGTTGTATGGGAGCTATATGTTATATTGGTCCGATCTTGCTGGTTCCGACAAATGATTCCTATATTGGAAAATGGTGGCCGCATACCAAATTTCAGCCAAATATCTCAAAAACTGAGGGACTAGTTTGCGTTCAAACAGACAGACAGACAGACAGACAGACGGACAGACGGACAGACGGACAGACGGACAGACGGACAGACGGACATGGCTAAATCAACTCATCTCGTCATCCTGATCATTTCGGTATACTTATTGATGGGTCTATCTCTTCTTCTTCTCATATTTACAAACATCGGACCAAAGTTATAATACCATTTCATGTTGATGAAAGGTATAAATATACCTTATAGATTGTGATCTGGATATGATGAGTAGGTACTCAATGCAAATAATGGAATTGGCAGAAAAATACATTCTAGATTGTTCTATAATCTGTATGTAAGGATTCACTCACCGTGAAGGAATTTTTGAACACGTATGAAGGGCCAATGAAAGTTGTTCACAGAAGTAAGGACAAACCTTACTATTTACAAGGTTGTTAAATTGTCCACTCTACATTTACAAGTATTCGAAAATTTATTCACAATGAGTGAATCCTTACAAAAGACGGTCATTAATCTCGGTAATGGAATATATATACATATGTATATGCCTTTCTATGTAACTAAGTATGTATGTAACCAAAGTACTTAATTTGTATGATATTTTTAAATAAGTATGTATTTGATTAATAGAGTTTCAAAGCATTACCAAATAATCAGTTTTTGTGTTTTTTTTTGATAGTGCTAATGTGTAGTGTAAGTAAATTTTGGGTGCGAAATAAAGGATGACGTATGTTTGCATGTATTTGTGTATAAAAGCACGACTACATACATGTAGCGAAAGCGTTTGGTTAAAGCGTTGGTTGTGCAAGAAATAAATATGTATTTATTTAAGTTTATTTATATAAATTTAGTTTTAAAACTAATAAATAACAAAAAACAAAATAATTTATTCCATTCAGATTTGCAGTAATTTGCAACACGATTAGATATCTGAATTCCACTCAAGCTGCTTGTGAGCATTTGTTGTTTCACATTTTGAGTTGGAACAAATTATAATAAGAATATAGCGCAAAATTAGTTCTACTATAAAAACTTAATTTCTACTACATATTTGTGAATTTTTTTGTTTAACTGCGATTATTTACACTTAGGGCTTGCAATATTAAGCTTAAAGACTATGTACGTAAAACACAAACAAATTTCCTGAAAGTTTTCATTAATTATCCTGAACTTTGTGTAAACTTTATATGGTTTCTGTTATGGGTCAGTTACATAAAGCTTTATTTTGGCTTTCCCTCAAACTTTGACTTTGACAGAAAAGTTCAGTATACGTATTTAAACGAAGCATGGCAAATTGGAGACCTCAAAGTTGAAGCAAGGTTAAAATTTGGCAAACTCTCAAATTTTGCTTGCTTTGCTTGCTTTGACAATCAGACGTTGATGACTTTGCTTTAATTAAAGAATAAAAAGTTGGAGGAAATAATAATTAATTAATTTTTTCTCTATTAAATTAATAAATTAACCAAAACCCTCTGATTGCAAAGAAATAAATAACGAAAACAAATGTATAAAAGAGAAGCGTCAAGGCGTTCATTGTAGCATACCTCTGAAGTTGGACGCAAAGTTTAGAGGTAGCAAATGTCAGGCGAGGTTTTTTAAAGCTCATAAGAATAGAGCGGTAATTTTCCTCTTTTTCGACACTAATAATATATTTACCCTGGCGTCACTTTTAGCGAATTCTTTTCGAGACCATTCATCCAATATAGGAATAGATTGCCAAATTTGATGAAATTCGTAATATGGAAAATGAGATTTGTATGGGAAAAGCTCTAAGCTTGGAATTTGGCAAATTTTGGTGCAGTGTAAATGTATTACAAGGTTTAGTTTTTATCACACTACAGCTCGGATACAATTTTGCTCAAACATGTTCGACGAGTACTGAGGTGCTACTCACGCCACGGACTTTGACCAGGACATTTCGGCATTTAAAACAGGCATCATATACTCTATACCAAAATTTTCGACTCAGCTTTTGGTGTAGCGAAATTTTTGTCAGATTGTCAAAATGTTTTAATAATTAAAGAAAGGGAAACTTTACGACTTTGAAAAATAAATATTTGATTGCTGTATGTATGTAATTTTTTGCGATGCCTGAAATAAACACAGCATATAAAAAGGTTTCGCCCACAAGTGCCCACGAGTAACTTCAATAAATTTTGTACTATTGTTCTATGGTTAAACTTATATCTAAAAATTAGCTCATACAAGTTTTATACGTATTTTGTATGGTTATATCACAAACACATTAAAAAAATATTTAGATCGATGTATATATGTATCAAGAAAATAAACTATATAATTTCCATACCACTGGAATAGTAATCATCGTCATCGTCATAATATTGATGATCTTCAACTTCCTTACCTTGTTGTCCAATGCTGGAGCGGGGCAATGTGGCGTATGCGTTAACAGCTGGCCGTTGTGGTGGATACGCTACCGGAGATCTGGGTGCAGCGGCTGGTGGTCCAGAAACAGATCCAAATGGCCTGGCATAGCCCTGGTTAACCTAGAAGCAGAAAAATGATTTTATAATCCAACTAAATGAAAAAATATTAAAATCCTTTTTAGGGCTAGGCAATAATTGAAAACGCAAAGTCACCGATAATTTACAAGAGCTACTATATTCAAACATTACTTAGTAAAATTAAAAAAAAAAACTTGTTAGAACATCAAAAATTAAGAAAACATAATTTAGGACATGTTATCCCTCGAATAAAAGTAACCGAGTTATTCAATGGGGATTATCAGCTAACTTACCTGATAATTGATATTCACACCCTTACCAGGAGGAACAACACTACGAATGACACTGCCGGTTAATGTGACATATTCACCAAATGATTGGTCGGCCAGCGTGGGCTCTAGTACCGACGTTTGATTTGCCAACATTTTAGACTCAATATCTACGTTTGTGGATTGATTAATTTCAGACTCACTTAGCAATTGTCCACTATCGCAACGATTGCTACCTTCACTATTACTATTGCTATTGATAGTATCTAAGAGGGTTGCGTTGGCGATTGTTGAACTAATTGCCGTTGATGCCGATATTGACGATGTTGATGACGACTGTGTTTTTGCTGTTGTTGCCAACTTCTCTTCTACCTGGTGACATGGATTAAAGTTTAATTGATTAGCGAGCGTTGCCGTTATGACAGCAACAACCGATGATTGTGGTGAGGGTTTTGTAATTGTTTTGTCTTTAACAGCGCCTGTATTCGTTTCAAAATCCGCTACAGAAGTTGAGTCGGATTGTTGTATTGACTGAGCTACCAATATTGATTTTTGTGTTGATGGTTGTAAAGGTATGGCGGTGTCGTTGGAATTATTTGTGTTTTTGCTACTGATATTATGGTTTAGGGAATTGTCAGCAACAAAAAGCGTATTTGTGTGAATATGACTGTTGTTATTTTGTGTTAGCAACTTGTTGGAATACTCTTTCAAGAATTTACTATAAACGCCACCCGAGGGATTATTTTTTCCACCAACACCACCAATCCCAGCCGAGACACTACTACTTTCAACACCATTGCCATGCTGATTCTGCGAGTTCATATCATTTTCATTTTGTAGTCCCATTTGCTTTGGTTGAGTTGGAGGTAGGAGTGGCGGTGGTGGTGGTGGCACAAAGGACTCTATGTTTGTCTCGTTACTCATGCCGTACATAGCCAAAGATGATGATGAGGTTCGATGTGAAGGATGCTGTAAAATAGGGCTGCAAGCACTAGACTTTTTATCGGCAGAAACGAATCCAGCTGTTTTTGTTGTTGTTTGGTTACAAGTTGTATATACTGTCGATGACACGGACGAGCCATCGGAAGTAGTTGAAAGGCTATTATTTGTGCGTACTTGTTGTAAGTTTTCTTGTTGTTTGATGTCGTTACAGCTGTCTTTGGCGTATCCGGTGTACTGACTATCGATTTCTAATTGTTGCAGTAAAGTTGGCGATGGTGGTGGTGGCAATGGCAAATCAGTATTATTCTCTTTATTTTGATCGGCCCATTGGTGAGCTTGTAGCTTTTTTATTTATTTTTTTTTTGCAATCATTCAAATGTATAACGGCATTATTAGTTGGTTAGTAAGATCACAACAGCAAACAAAAAACATGGTGCAATACGCGATAAACAGCAGTAGGCAAGCAAAATGCATGTAAGTATAGGTAAGTATATTAAATTAATTAATTAATTTGTTTTATATTTCGAAAATCATTCCCGTGAGAGCCGGTTCTATATACAAGAATGATTTACGGTTTTAACCGACCAAGGGTGGTTATCTCAGTGTATTCCTATCTAGCACGTTATGCATATTCAGTCAAGTTATCATTATTAAACCCAACCCTGGACCAGAAGATTGGATCTGTTGCATCCGATCGAAAGCGTTTGTAGTAGAGTGCACTCGCGATGATATGAACATTAAGCTGTTTCTTAAGAACAATTTTTTTTGTCCTGCGGAATAAGTATGATAGATTTTGCTCTAAAAATAAGCTGTGCAAAATTTCACTCGAATCGTATAACCTTTAGAATTTGCACGTTGCATTTGAAAATTTGAACCACCATATGCATACAGGGTGCAGCAGATTATATAAAAGCATTGATAGCCCTAAACTTGATACACATTTATTACGTGAAAAAACGTGCAGATTCCGATTCTGAAGAGAAAAATCAAAAATTCGCTATAGGTTTTGAGATTTCGAAAACTTATCGTTTTTAAAGAAGTGAGAAAATACCATTTTTGTATTTTACGAAAAATCTTCAGCTTTGTCTTTCAGATCGAACCCCGCTATTCACCGCATAAAAGGTCTTCGATAGCTCTAAAAATCTGTCATATAATGGGTTTCAATCAGATGCCCAGTTTAAGAGCTATTAGCAGGTTTAGTCGAGAAATTTTGCTAATTTCAAGTCACACTGTCATTAATTGTTAAGTACATCGAAAAGGGATACTTTTTTTGCCTTGATTTTTATGACGTTTTAAAGCTTAATAAATTTCAAACAAGCTCTACGCAGATCTGACCATAGTCCAGCGAATTAAAGCCCAAAGACTCCGCTGGCTGGGCCATGTTATGCGAATGGACAAAGAAGCTCCAGCACAGAAGGTTTTCCTATCGTCGCCTGAATTCGGCAGCAGAGGAAGGGGGAGGCCTCGACTGAGATGGAAACAACAGGTGGAGGATGACTTGAACTCCCTTGGGGTTTCCAATTGGCGTCTGTTATCGCTAAAAAGGAATGACTGGCGTGCTTTGATACGAAACGGCCAAAATCGCTTAGGCGGTTAAGCGCCAATAAATGATGATGATGAAATTTCAAACAAAATTTACCGTTTTCTTATCGGCTTAATAGTAGAAAAGCTATATCCAATTTAAAAATATGTTACAGCAAGATTTATCATATCGATTCGCTACAGCAAAGCAGTCGAAAAGTTGATACATAAAACCCACAGCAATATTCGTATGGATTTGACATCCCAGTGGGAAAGTAGGTAATGCATTACCTTTTTCCATGCATGAAAAGATGTACGAATTTTTATGTTAGAAAAGATCATACCAAAAGCAAGGAAGGGAGTTCTATTTTTATTTGTAGTTTGAAAACTTAAAAAAAAAAAAAAAAATACACAACTTTCAAACATACACAAAAAAAAATACAATTTAAATTCATTTTGAAACTGCTGCTCGTTACTTACATCTTCATCGCTTTTTCTGCTGCTGTGAGGCCTTTCAGAAGTCGAGAGTCGACTGGACTATTTACTCCTGATGCCGGTGCCTTTTTGGTTTTGGTTTTTTTTTTATTATATTTTTTTTTTGGGTCTTGGCCGTAGCCCATGACGAGCTCGTCATTCAGACATATAAAATAGGGCCTAAACTCTTCCCCCGCTGTAGAGCCTCACCGTGTCTTAATGCCCTTGTTACTCCACAAGGAAATTCATAAAATGTTATGCAAAATTAAATATGTCCCTTGTAAAGCATCTTTTCATTCAAGATAGGTAATGCAAGATATGATGTATCCCTTGTAGTGCATATTTTCATTCTTGAATGTTTTCATTTACAAAAGGTAATATAAAAAGTAGTGTAAACATGTATCTTTAGTTTTGTAGGCGAGCGACACATCACTTTTCCTATGAAATCGCTATAGAAAAATTCATGCATGTTTTCATGTATAGTCTATAGGAGCTATACATTACTTCATGCATTGCTGTACATTACCTTTTCCCACTGGGAATATCGATATACCAAATGTAGCTATATAGCCTTACTAAAATGTTTATAACTTTGGTATTTCTGGGCTGATTTGCAAATAGCTTTGACCAATATGATTTGGAATTGATTGAGCTTTGACATCGTATCAAAATAAATTTAAACAAGTAAGGAAGTCTAAGTTCGGGTGAAACCGAACATTACATACCCAGCTGTGCACATAAAGTGGGCGTGATCGTTCACCGATTTTTCTTATTTTCTGTGGTAGTACTCTACATAAACATAACATGCCTGGTACCTAGTTTCGTAAATCTATCTCACACCGTTCTGAAGTTGTTAGCAGTCGAATTTAAAAATTGCTTGACTCATAAGTGGGCGGTGCCATGCCCACTTTCCAAAATTTTGAAAAAATTATGTCAAGAATATGAAAGTTGATGTATGTACCAAATTATATTATTATAGCGAAATCAGTTAATTAGATATGGACTTTTCAATATTTCCACCTCCTTTCAATAAAACTTTTATGAAAAAGTAGGCGTGGTCGCGAAGCGATTTCGTTTATTTTCTATAGCTGAATTTACCACAACAATAGTATGTCCTCTACGAAATTTCGTTATACTAGCATAAACTGTTCTGAAGTTATTAAGAGTCAAAATTTTAAAATTTCTTCAAATATACGTGGGCGGTACCACGCCCCCTTTTCAAAATTTTTTATAAAATCGGCCTTAGAACATCTAAATCAATACATATTGCAAATTTTATAATTGTAGCTGCTTCTAATATTGAATTAACCCATTTTATACGTTTTTCGAAATTTTCGATATCGAAAGAGGGGCGTGGTTATGGTCCGATTTTACCCATTTTCAATAGCAATCTATTCTGAACCCAAATAAGTACGCATGCCAAATTTGGTGAAGATATCTCATTATTTGCTCAAGTTATCGTGTTAACGGACAGACGGACGGACATGGCTCAATCAAATTTTTTTTCGATCCTGATCATATTGATATATGGAAGTCTATATCTATCTCGATTCCTTTATACCTGTACAACCAACCGTTATCCTAACAAAGTTATAATACCCTGTGTACAAGTACAGCTGGGTATAAAAAGTTATTAGTTTTCGCTGTATATCAATACATACTACGAGGTGACTTGAAATTGTGCTATATTTCTCTCATCAATAAGCTAATAGATCCTAAGATCTTTAATCCGGTGAATAGAGGGATTCGATCGAATGAGCAAAGGTGGAGATTTTTCGTAAAATACAAAAATGGTGTTTCTCACTTTTTTAAAAACGACAACTTTGCGAAATCTCTAAACCTATAGCTAATTTTTGCTTTTTCTCTTCAGAATCGGAATCTGCACGTTTTTCACGTTATAAATGTGTACCAAGTTTACGGCTATCAATATTTTTATATAATCTGCTGCACCCTGAATGCATATAGTTTTCAAAATTTTCAAATGCAACGTGCAAATTCTAAAAGTCATCCAATTCGAGTGAAATTTTGCACAGCTTATTTTTAGAGCAAAATATGTCATATTCCGTCCGGCGAACCCAATATCTGCAAAAAAAGTTGATAAAAGGAACAGCTTAATGAACATACCAAAATATGAACACCCCAAAAAATGAACACTCTTTCGCTTTATTGAGTAGAGTTTTAGAGCTTCTTATGTTTTAATTTAATTCTTCTTTTTTGTATTTTATGTTTTTTCTTTGTGTCATGAAAGAAATGGACAAAATATGTTTGTTTTGTTGTTTTTAAGGATAATTGGATGTCGCAAAAGCTATATGGATTTTTTCTCCCATTTTATAGCCTTTCGTAAATATGACCACCCCTGAAATTCTGGGTATGATAGAATTTTCGTTTGGGATATCAAAATTAAATGGTGTTACTTGGTAGAATAAAAGGAAGCATTTAGAGAAATAAGATATTATACCTGATTGTGAAAAAAACTTATTTTTCTGCGAACTGTGACAGCCAACGTCGGAACCTCTGAGTGCATTTCTTTAATAAAAAAACATTCAAACTAGACAGCTAAAGCTTGTGTTACCTGCAGATTTTTCAAGTCAATAGAATATACATCACAACGACCCAATAATGTATGGAAAACAATTTAGTTCGCAATTTGATATGACTGTTCCCTTACTTTGACCATTACTTATGCATCAAAAACTATCCTGTGTCCGAAAATCCATCTGATGTGGACCCTGGAAAGTCCGAAACGCGTCATGGTATCCATCGCTGTGTAAATCTTTGTCAATTTTCTCTAAGTATCAAAATTCATAAAATTTCGTAACATCAAAAATTAGAATACCCTAGTACTAGTAAAAAGTACAGCAGGTATAAACAATTTTCGAGCTAAGCTCCAATAAGAAATATCTTGACAAAGTTTTAGGCAATTCGGACCGCGGCTACTCGTGCCGATTTGCAGTTCCGGTTTTAAGTAAAATCGTAGTTCATTCCACTGAGATTTGCTAATTTAATGATTATTTACTCGTTTTCTCATATTGCTGTATCCTTACCCTTTTAGGACTTCGTGATTTGTAAATCGGTATTTTTTCTCAGGATATCCTTTAAAGAATCAAAGATTGTAGCGCCTCCCGAAAAATTGTAATAAAATGTGGATAAGTGGTTAGTAATTTAAAGGATAATTGAAATATAGGCTAAATATAACTTTTTTTAAGTATCCTTAATGGAAGTACACAGAGCCAAAAATGCCTAATAAAATTAATAAGATTGTCTTGATCAGTTTTTGGGCGAAGGGGTACTCGCAACGGTGGAAACGAAGAAGAAACTATAGGGAAATCTCTATGGTTTTAAGAAGAAATTCTTATTAAAAACAAGTAAGGAAGTCTAAGTTCGGGTGAAACCGAACATTACATACCCAGCTGTGCACATAAAGTGGGCGTGATCGTTCACCGATTTTTCTTATTTTCTGTGGTAGTACTCTACATAAACATAACATGCCTGGTACCTAGTTTCGTAAATCTATCTCACACCGTTCTGAAGTTGTTAGCAGTCGAATTTAAAAATTGCTTGACTCATAAGTGGGCGGTGCCACGCCCACTTTCCAAAATTTTGAAAAAATTATGTAAAGAATATGAAAGTTGATGTATGTACCAAATTATATTATTATAGCGAAATCAGTTAATTAGATATGGACTTTTCAATATTTCCACCTCCTTTCAATATAACTTTTATGAAAAAGTAGGCGTGGTCGCGAAGCGATTTCGTTTATTTTCTATAGCTGAATTTACCACAACAATAGTATGGCCTCTACGAAATTTCGTTATACTAGCATAAACTGTTCTGAAGTTATTAAGAGTCAAAATTTTAAAATTTCTTCAAATATACGTGGGCGGTACCACGCCCCCTTTTCAAAAATTTTTATAAAATCGGCCTTAGAAAATCTAAATCAATACATATTGCAAATTTTATCATTGTAGCTGCTTCTAATATTGAATTAACCCATTTTATACGTTTTTCGAAATTTTCGATATCGAAAAAGGGGCGTGGTTATGGTCCGATTTTACCCATTTTCAATAGCAATCTATTCTGAACCCAAATAAGTACGCATGCCAAATTTGGTGAAGATATCTCATTATTTGCTCAAGTTATCGTGTTAACGGACAGACGGACGGACGGACGGACGGACGGACGGACAGACGGACGGACATGGCTCAATCAAATTTTTTTTCGATCCTGATCATATTGATATATGGAAGTCTATATCTATCTCGATTCCTTTATACCTGTACAACCAACCGTTATCCTAACAAAGTTATAATACCCTGTGTACAAGTACAGCTGGGTATAAAAATATACATTTAGTACAAAGCTGAAATGAAATGTGGTTGCGCGTAAACTTTCGAATATTCGCACAAAATTGGTATCAAACGAAAGGGGAAGACCAAATCTTTCATTTGGACTCTGTTTCATTTCGATATATTTATCGATAACAGAGTTATCGGTTAAAATGTGGTTCGGGTTAACTTTGGAGTACTCGCACAAATTTGGTATCTAATGACAGGGGAAAACCACAGCTTTCATTTGGACTTTGGTACATATATTTCAATATATTTATCGATAGCAGAGTTATCGGCCAAAATAATGTGGTTGCGCGTAAGCTTTGCATTATTCGCACAATTTTGGTATCAAACGAAAGGGGAACACCATAGCTTTCATTTATACTTCCGTTCATTTCGATATATTTATCGATAACGGAGTTATCGCTTTCATTTGGACTTTGGTTCATTTCGATATATTTATCGATAACAGAGTTATCGGTCAAATTGTCGTTTCAGGTAGGGTTTGGAATATTCGCACAAAATTGGTATGAAACGAATGGGGAAGACCACAGTTTTCATTTGGACTTTGGTTCATTTCTATAAATTTATCGATAACAGAGTTATCGGTTAAAATGTGGTTTCGGGTAAACTTTGGAATACTCGCACAAATTTGGTATCTAACGACAGGGGAAGACCACAGCTTTTATTTTGACTTTGGTACATATATTTCGATAGCTTTTCATTATTCTCACAAAGGTGGTATCAAACGAAAGGGGAAGGCCATAGCTTTCATTTAGACTTCCGTTCATTCCGATATATTTGTCGATAACAGAGTTATCGGCCAAAATGTGGTTGCGCGTAAACTTTGGATTTTTTACACAAAGTTGGTATCAAACGAAAGGGGAAGACCGTAGTTTTCATTTAGACTTCCGTTCATTTCGATATATTCATCGATAACGGAGTTATCGTTTGAAATGTGGTTGCTCGTAAACTTTGGAATATTCGCACAAAATTGATATCAAACGAAAGGGGAAAACCACAGCTTTCATTTGCACTCTGGTCCATTACGATTTACGTTCAAGTATTACGTAAGCAGTTTTATTAAAATGTCAACCAGAAGGGGCCCTCGATGGCATTAGTGCGATATGAGTATCAAACGAAAGGTGGTGACAACCCTACTAGACAGATACTGATTATTAGTTTTCTTAGTTATTTTCTTAAGGCGAGTGTGCAAAAATAACCATGTCTTTGCTGTGCGTTTGGGTTATGTGTGACGCAAACGTGTGTTAGCTGTAATGGTTATGAATAACGCAAATGTAAGGCAGACCTAATGGTTATGAATACCGCAAAACCAGGTTAGGTTAAATGGTTATGAATGACTCAAGCTTCAGGTATTGCTAACTAAAACAAGTCGATGGCCTTACATTTGGTTTTTATTGTAGAAAATAGTTAAAAATTACAAAGATTTCACTTTTACAATAATATAAAAGATATATGAATACATATATATGTCACTAAATATTTAAAATGTAGTTTTAATGCGTTATTCTCCCAGTGAAAGCCGTTTGGCGCGTCTATCTGAACATATGCAATTTTGTGTACATGAGTATATAAATCAACACCTTACTTCTCACAAAACAATAATTTTATACTTGCCTTATCTCTGCAAATTAGGTGTAATTTCACTGCAAAACTTAGTTGAAACTTTTAATAAAATTATTAACTGTGCACAATGCAATTTTCTCGCAATATCAAAGAAGAAGAAGAAAAGAAAAAGCAACCCTTGACAGATGGCTTTGAGTGTGTGTAAAAAAAACAAATTCTTTTGCTTGTATGTATTAGTGAGTATTTATAACCATGGTTAGGCCCGTCTAGTAGGGAAGTGATTTAACATGTTTTTTGTATTTTCCCATATAAGACCTAGGTTTCTAGATATTGATCAACACGTGGACCAGGAATGGAGCTAGAAGGTTTTTGTGAGAAATGGGTCTAAAATGAAAGGTGTTGATGAGAGTTTTAAAGGGGAGTCATTTTAAATTATTTTGGGAGTGGGATTGAGAAGGGGATAGGGATATGGATGGCAATTAGAAAAACAATATGAAAAGAGAAGAGCATATGAAACATATAAATGAAAACAAGTTAACGTTTGGGCAGGACAACGTCTGCCGGGTCTGCTAGTTTGAAAATGGATCAAAATTAAGCCGGACGAAAAATCTAGCTTTCAGAGTCTCTCCAAATTCACTTTCTATATACAATCTTAGATGTTGCTAGGACCACTTAAATAGCTTGGCGTAAAATTCCCATAAAAAAGTTTCACAGAATACTACATAATAGTTTTCCTGCATCATCTAGTTTGGTACTATTTATCTTCGTATTACATGGCTTGATAGAATTGAGTTTTCAGTCGCTCACCAATTAAGGTAAACATCTCAAGACATTTACAAGTAGTATTGTCTTTTTATTGATATGGGCTTAGCAAACTCGTGCTTTCGGCTAAACAAATTTCGTTCTTTCGACTTTCCCACACCTTCCAAATGGCAGTATTAAGCCCACATTGGAAAAGCAGAATGTTTTTTTTTTTTTTTTGGTGATATGCTTTTCATGGAAGAAAGACATCCTTAAGGTTACTAGCTTTTCTTTGTTTTCAAGTTTTTATTATCATTCTCTCCGGAAAATGGCACCATTAGCTTCGTTATGTGATTTAAGCACAAACAATACCCCCTAATTCTGGACTACAGTGATCTTTTTTGGCGACAAGTATTACACTCAGAGAAAAAATCACAGTTATATCAACAGTCCTCTACTGTTAATACCAGAAATGGTTGAATTGACGGAAATCTGGTCAAGTAAACAGATTTATGGGTTGATTTGACGAAAAATTCATTTAGTTTAACAGACGTCCGCTTCTCTTCATTCAACAGCCCCGTCCTGTTAAATATTGCCAATAATTACAGTTGATATAATTGGCGCTCTATTAATTTGCACGATAACATCTGTTGTTTCAACTGTTGAATGTATACGTTGATCCAACAGACCCAATACAGAAATCCAAAGAGTACTCCAATTAGAGCAACAGAGTACTCCAAATGTGGTCCTTTTTCATATAAAATTTGTGCTCCAATTAACAATGCGATGACCTAGGACTGGACCACCTACTCCAACCTTCGCTTTGTTTCTGCTACTCCATGGATTACCTACAGTCAGAGTACTTTGCAATGTACTCCAATGTTGTTACTCCTTGGAGTATATACTGCCAGAGCGATAGTGTCGTGATTTTCGTCGATAAGGCACTAGCAATGATCGACTTTCAAAAAGATGAAGGTGGTCCGATAAGGTATACAAAGGATTACTATTGGAGTACTCCAATATCAAAAAATTGGAACCCATAATCCAACGATTTTTGCAGGGTATAAGTACGCGATGGCTTGGTGGTTACCATCTCCGTTAAGCAGTCAAAGCAGGGTGAGCTCGATTCTCGGTGGAGGCAACAAAGCAACGTGGGAAAGTGTCCTTTAGAACAAAGCTGTAACTAGCCGCTGGCAAGCATAAGTAAGCGATGGCATAATGGTTAGACAGTAGACACCTGGGTGAGCGTTCAATAGCCCTGAGTTCGGTTGTCGGTAAAGTCACAATTGAAGAACTCTGAAAAAAAATTTTGTTTTTTACTTATTTTGGTGTTAAAATATCACTTATATTAGTTAAATATAAAAAAAATATATTGACTTCACCGAGAACCGAACTCAGAATACCTAAAACAACAAAATTTTCTGTTAAAACAACAGTTTAACTGTTAACTTAACAGCATAAACATACAAATCTGGCATACGAACAGTCCCGTGTCCTTGCGTTGGCGTATAAGTTATCTTTTCAAACATGGAAAATTTGCATTGAAAGTAGAAAAACTTGATTCAATATTCGGCTTATAAAAGTACAAGCGCCACTGGGATCAATATGTTTGGAAAGATTTATTAGTTTCTCAGTGTTTCTTCAACTTGTTCACTTTTCTTTATTAGTGATAAGAATGCTTTGGCACATATTCAAGATAGGTCAACATTAATTTATGTCAAGGTCAAATAATATGAGAACACGTTTTATATGCTTAAAACAGAAAATAAAAATCTCGAAGAATTTTCGTTGATATGAAAGAGTACTCCAAAAGCTGCTCGAAAAGTCTGTGAGATACAGGCAATTTTTTTATTGATGTTGGTTGTGTTATGTAATGAAAGCGCACTTAACTTTGTGAATTTTTATTGTTCATAAAGCACTAAGAAAAAAAAACAGTAAAATCGTTGAAGTTATGAAAACATAGATTTTTATAAATTTTATAACTTTTTAAACGTATTATATTTCAAAGTTCAATAAATAAGTTATTGAGGTGTATTCGCTGCAGCGGCTGTTTAAAGCGCGGACCACCATTCGAACGCGTTGGATAGAAGCGAACTGAGTATTTGCTAATTATGTCGCAATCACTAAAACGGACAGTGAGCAATTTAATTGCCAATATCTTAAATGTCAACCCGATTGCTAGACAACTAAATGATACACGATGGGTAGGGGACACTTTTACACGTACCTGTGAATAAATGTGAAAGTATGCATGCAGATGCGCCCCTGCAGAAAAATCAAAAACTATTAACAATTTCTGAATCAGAATTAAAATGCCAAATAGCAACTACTTCAGCGCTTAGCAAGTTTCGAGACATACAATTGTAAAAGTGGGATATAATGCTATGGATACACACAGAGAGATTATCTCCACTAAATCTTCTTTAATCAGATCCAAATTTTACCCTGACACACACAAAATTGAAGATTAAGAATCCACCATCTCGGCGCCACCTAATGTTTTGGTTGTATTTTTTGCGGTTTAATGGTAGATGTCGCTGAGGATTGTTTATTTTTTGGTGACATCTAGTGTATTTCTAGCGAATTTATGGCGGTTTGTTATGGTTTGCCTTCGATTAAGTCATTTTTGGTTTAGGGTGATTGGGCATTACTCGCGGGTTTTAGTTGACAACTTAGATTCACGCTCCGGGCGCCCGTGAATGTGTCAGCAAAGGGGTAATAAACCTATTGGTGTTATCATTTTTGTGTTTGAATTTAGTTATGTATGCGCAAAATGTATTGGGCAGGGTATGATTGACAGTTGAATACGATTCTTTTGTAAGGGACTGGTATGTCAAACGAATGTAAACAAATTAATTAACCCTATGGTATACCACATGTTCATTGGTTACCATTTTATTTCTTCACTAATGAAAGCGCACTTAACTTTGTGAATTTTTATTGTTCTTAAAGCACTAAGAAAAAAAAAACAGTAAAATCGTTGAAGTTATGAAAACATAGATTTTTATAAATTTTATAACTTTTTAACCCTTTTAAAAGTACAGCAAATTAGACTCTTTTCCGTGATTTTTTTAGGACACACCTTAATCGATTCCGACTAATTTGCCAATCCTGTGGTTAGTTGACAGTCCATTCTAAGCAATTAATTTTTTTTTACCGTTATTGGGATCACATTGTGTCACCTGTGATGTGTCAAAGTCAATCAGTTAGAAAAAAAAATTAATCTTTTAAGAGTTGTACATCTGTGAAGTGATAAAAAAGTAAACTGTGACTATTTAAATATCTTTATTTATTGAAAACGTTTATAGAAAAGCATTAGTAAGAATACTAAAAACAATATTTTTGCGACAAGTTCAGTTTTATACATTTTTTTACGCTCCAAAATCTGGTGTACTTTAAAAAGTACAGCCGGCGCATATAGTATTCATTTTTTGCTTTTTTCTACCGTATTCAGAAATTTCTGTAGTACAGGACAAAAAAACTTTCCGTGAGAAAAATAGCTTTAGAGGTCTCCAAGAAGCAGTTGAGGATCTATTGTGTTATAATTATGAAAGAAATGATGTTACAAATTCGGATTTAATCATCACTTCCCTAGGGCAAGACCCCCAAATTTAAACTGAGGAGTGTACATACTAACGCCGGCTGTACTTTTCAAAGTACAGGTTAGGAAATGGGCGTGGCATACAAAAAAAAAATTAAAAAAATTTTTTTGGCATCTAGAGGCCAAAATTAGCTGGTCCATGAAACATCATGACAATCGGTCCACGGGTTCTATACCCCGGCGTTAATGGGTTAAACGTATTATATTTCAAAGTTCAATAAATAAGTTATTGAGGTGTATTCGCTGCAGCGGCTGTTAAAAGCGCGGACCACCATTCGAACGCGTTGGATAGAAGCGAACTGAGTATTTGCTAATTATGTCGCAATCACTAAAACGGACAGTGAGCAATTTAATTGCCAATATCTTAAATGTCAACCAGATTGCTAGACAACTAAATGATACACGATGGGTAGGGGCACTGTTACACGTACCTGTATAAAGTAAATGTAAAAGTATGCATGCAGATGCGCCCCTGCAGAAAAATCAAAAACTATTAACAATTTCTGAATCAGAATTAAAATGCCAAATAGCAACTACTTCAGCGCTTAACAAGTTTCGAGACATACAATTGTAAAAGTGCTATGCATGGTAGGTAGGTAGGTTCAAGTGGCTGCCGCAGAGGCACACTTAGGCCAGTTTTGAAGGCCCGTTGTGATACCACCAACACAAGGAAAGTCAGCCCCGGGACCCAGCCATATGGAAAATCCCTGAGTTGTTGGGATTTTCCACATAGCAGAATCCCGGGACTGACACTCCTAAACCGACACCGTTACTCCTCCTCGAACCACTTAGATGACTTTATGAAGCCCATCAAGTCCTTTATGTCCAGTTCCGCGATCTGGCTTAGACTATCTAGGAACGGAACTCCCAAAAAGCGCGTTCTCACGCCGCTTAAAGCCGGACAGTTGCAGATGAGGTGCTCCACCGTTTCCTCCTCCTCATCATCTTTGCAACTCCTGCAGCATCGTCGGTAGGGCACACTTAGCCTTTCTGCATGCCTACCAATGAGGCAGTGACCGGTTAATACCCCTATCAATATGCAGATTTCCCTCCTAGTTAGGGCATAAATGCGTCTAGACCTTTTAAGATCCCATTTTGGCCAGGTTTGTTTCGATATCCGACACCCTGGGGATTGCAGCCATCTTTCGTTGGCTTGACGGAGTGTGTGCTCCTTCAGCATTAGTTTGCATGTGGCAAACGGCATACCTAAGCGCTCTTTATCCCGAAGAACCTGCTTGGTCGTGCCCTGCCTGGCAAGCTCGTCTGCCTTACAGTTTCCCTCAATGTCCCTATGTCCCGGGACCCATATGAGGTTTACGCGGTTCTGTTGGGCCATCTCCTGAAGAGATCGACGACAGCTGAGCGTCAGTTCAGAGTTGAACGTGTATGAGCCAAGGGATTTGATTGCCGCCTGGCTATCGCTGAAAATAGTGATATCTCCTCCGATAACACGTTTGCTTAACCAGGCCGCGGCGTCCCGGATTGCCGAGACTTCCGCCTGGAAGACGCTACAATGATCAGGTAGTCTGAAGGAGAGTTCAAGGTCCAAATCCCTTGAATAAACCCCTCCTCCAACTCTGCCGTCCAACTTCGAGCCGTCGGTGTATATGGAAGTGCCACCATTTGTTTCGGGACACCAATCCGTCCTCTCCCAGTCTTCTCTGCTGGGAATGTTTATTTTGAAGCAGCTATCCCCGACTGTAGTGGTCGCACAACGATCTGTGCTTAGAGGGAGAAAGCTGTAAGATTCCAGAATACTGGAGTGTCCAATAGTACCCGCACCCCAACTGGAGGTTTCTCTTAGGCGCAGAGCTGATGCCGCCGCTGACCGAAACCCTTCCAGATCAAGTGGCAAAATGCCCAGAATGGCCTGGAGGGCTTCGTTGGGCGTTGTCCTTAGCGCACCGCTTATACAGATCATATTGGATCTATGGACTTTCCGCAACAGATTCAGGTATGTTGTCTTGCTCAGTGCCGGCCACCATACGACGACTCCATACAGCATGATTGGGCGAATGATGGCCGTGTAGATCCAACTGCATACTCTAGGGCTGAGCCCCCATTTTTTGCCAATGGCTCTTTTGCATGTGTAAAGAGCGATGCAAGCTTTCTTCTGGCGCTGAAGAACATTCTCCTTCCAATTCAGTTTCCTGTCCAGAACTATGCCTAGAAACTTGGCCTTATCCGACAAGCCCAGGCGCGTGCCATCTAGTTCTGGTAGGCTTAGTGGCGGTATTTTGTACCGGTTGGTGAAGAGGACAAGTTCCACTTTCCCCGGGTTGATACTAAGTCCGCAGTGCTATGCATACACACAGTGAGATTATCTCCACTAAATCTTCTTTAATCAGATCCAAATTTTACCCTGACACACACAAAATTGAAGATTAACAATCCACCATCTCGGCGCCACCTAATATTTTGGTTGTATTTTTTGCGGTTTAATGGTAGATGTCGCTGAGGATTGTTTATTTTTTGGTGACATCTAGTGTATTTCTAGCGAATTTATGGCGGTTTGTTATGGTTTGCCTTCGATTAAGTCATTTTTGGTTTAGGGTGATTGGGCATTACTCGCGGGTTTTAGTTGACAGTTTAGATTCACGCTCCGGGCGCCCGTAAATGTGTCAGCAAAGGGGGAATAAACCTATTGGTGTTATCATTTTTGTGTTTGAATTTAGTTATGTATGCGCAAAATGTATTGGGCAGGGTATGATTGACATTTGAATACGATTCTTTTGTAAGGGACTGGTATGTCAAACGAATGTAAACAAATTAATTAACCCTATGGTATACCACATGTTCATTGGTTACCATTTTATTTCTTCACTATTAACAATAAATTAACCCTATAACATCCGCAATTTTGAGTAAAAAAGTTTTGTTCGGTTACAATTTTCTTATCTCAGCATAGGTAGGTAGGTAGGTAGGTAGAAGTGGCTGCCGCAAAGGCACACCTAGGCCAGTAATAAAAGGCCCGTTGTGATACCACCAAACACTAGGAAAGTCAGTCCCGGGGCCCTGCCATATGGAAAATCCCAGTGCTGTCGGGACTCTCCATATAGCCGAAACCCGGGACTGACACTCCTAACCGACACCGCTACCCCTCCTCGAACCATTTTGATAACTTGATGAAGGCCATCAAGTCCTTTATGTCTAGCTCCGCGACCTGGCTTAAGCTAACCAGGAAGGGAACTCCCAGAGAGCGCCTTCTCGCTCCGCTTAAGGCCGGGCAGTTGCAGATGAGGTGCTCCACCGTTTCCTCTTCCTCATCATCTTTGCAACTCCTGCAGCATCGTCGGTAGGGAACGCCTAGCCTTGCTGGCAAAACGGCATACCTATGCGCTCTTTATCTTGAAGAATCTGCTTGGTCGTGCCCTGCCTGGCAAGTTCGTCTGCCCTACAGTTTCCCTCAATGTCCCTGTGTCCCGAGACCCATGTGAGGTTCACGCGGTTCTGTTGGGCCATCTCTTGAAGAGATCGACGACAGCTGAGCGTCAGTTCAGAGTTGAACGAGTAAGAGCCAAGGGATTTGATGGCCGCTTGGCTGTCGCTGAAAATACAGATATCCTGTCCGATGGTGCGTTCACCAATCCAAGTCACGGCGTCCATGATTGCTGAAACTTCAGCCTGGAAGACGCTGCAGTGATCAGGTAGTCTAAAGGAGAGTTCTAGGTCCAAATCCCTTGAGTAAACCCCTCCTCCGACTCTGCCGTCTAACTTCGAGCCGTCGGTGTATATAAAAGTGCCGCCATTAGTAGCGGGACACCGATCTATGTTCTCCCAGTCTTCCCTGCTGGGAATGTTTATTCTAAAACAACAATCTCCGACTGTTGTGGTCGCACACCGATCTGTGCTCAGAGGGAGAAAGCTGTAAGATCTTAGAATACAGGAGTGTCCAATAGTGCTTGCGCCCCAGACGGACGTTTCCCTTAGACGCACAGCCGATGCTGCTGCTGCCCGGTACCCTTCCAGATCGAGTGGCAAAACGCCAAGAATGGCCTGGAGAGCTTCATTGGGCGTTGTTCTTAACGCCCCGCTTATACAGATCATGCTCGATCTGTGGACTTTCCCTAACAGATTTAGGTTTGTTGCCTTTCTTAGCGTAGGCCACCATACCACGACTCCATACAGCATAATTGGCTGGATTATCGCAGTGTAGATCCATCTGCAAATTTTGGGGCTGAGCCCCCATTTTTTGCCAATGGCTCTTTTACACGTGTAAAGTGCAATGCACGCTTTCCTCTGGCGCTGGATGACATTCTCCTTCCAGTTAAGCTTTCTATCTAGAACTGTGCCTAGGAATTTGGCTTTGTCAGCTAAGTTCAGGCGCACGCCATCTAGTTCTGGTAGGTTCAACGGTGGTATCTTGTACCGCCTGGTATAAAGGACAAGCTCCACCTTTCCCGGGTTGATGCTAAGTCCGCAGCGAGAGGACCATGAAGAAACTTCTCGCAGTGCTACTTGCATCAAGTCACACAGGGTTTGTGGGAATTTGCCCCTATATGCAATAGCTAAATCGTCTGCATATGCCACTATCTTCCCGCCCCCCCACCTTGTGTCTCGTAGCAGCGAGTTTACGGTGAGGTTCCATAGGAGCGGGGAGAGAACACCACCCTGAGGCGTTCCTCTTGTGACATAGCGTGAAAGATCAACTGTTCCCAGTGAAGAAACTATTTTCCTTCCCTTTAGTAGTTGATCAATTAGTCCAATAAGAGACCTATTTATGCCCAGGTTTGTTAAAGCAGTGTTAATAGCCTCCGGCCTTATATTGTTGAAAGCCCCTTCGCTGTCCAGAAAGGCCACGAGACAGTACTCCTCTTCATGCAATGATTTTTCAACAATAGAGACTAGGCTGTGGAGCGCAGTTTCCGTTGATTTACCTTTGGTGTATGCATGTTGATAGCTAGAAATAAGGTTGCTATCAATAGTAGAGGAGAGATAATCGCTAATTAAGTGCAAAAGACGAGAGACTGATCAGTCTGTAGTCTTTAGGCTCATAGTGTGAGGCCTTCCCAGCCTTTGGAATAAAGACTACCGTGGCGCTTCTCCAGGAGCACAGAATGTAATTAAGAGCCAGGCAGGCTGTTTACCGCCAGGTTTGTTGCAGATGCTGCAGGTGCATCATACAAGTTCCCCGGAAAGTATGTGTTCAGGAGCAGCTCCAGGGTTTCCCCTTCCGTGCTGGTCCAAGATCCGTCAGGCTTCCGTAAATAGCTAATGGCTGTTTGAGTTTTTGATAGCACTCATCTAAGTCTCGCTGTATCATCGACTTTTTCGACCCCGGTGCACGAAGTTCTCTTCGCTTGCCTTAGAGCCTTTTTATAGGCCCTCAGTTTAGCTTTATATTCGAGCCATTCAGGCTCCGTACCGATGCTCTTGGCCTTGTTAAATTGCTTCCTGCATGATATACGGAACGAATCCAGGTCGTAAGACCACCAGTGGGGTCTATGTTTGCCGCGTGGTTTTGGTACTGGACAAGCATGCTCTAGGGCATTTGAGAGCGCCGTTGTAAAGGTCGTTACCAGATCATCCAGTTCTCCCACTGATGAGGGGGCTTGTGGAGGTAATACTGGTAGGTCCCTAGCTAATATTTGGCTATGTAGCTGCCAGTTAGTGTTGCGTGGATTTCGTTTCATAACTGGCTGCTCAACAATAAAGTCTAACACAATTTCTATGTGCCGATGGTCAGAAAATGAATGCTCATCAAGAACACGCCATTTTCTGACCCACTCATAAGCGCCTTCGCTACAAACAGTGAGGTCTATAACCTCCCTACGAGCTTTAGTTATAAAAGTAGGCTCGTTACCCACGTTACAAACCACCAGGTTAGTTGTTAGTAGGTAGTCAAACAGAGACTCGCCCCTAGCGTTAATATCGGAGCTTCCCCACTGGACGTGATGAGCATTAGCGTCAGCTCCAATAATAAGATGGCCCGTACAGAAATTATCCACCAGATCTTTCACCTCCTTTTGTGGAGGAGGTTCTTCGGCGTCATAGGGCATATAGACCGACGCCATCGTCAGGCTGGTGCTGCCAACTGTTAAGCTGGCAGCTGTAACGTCACCATTTGAGTAGTTGGGTAATAGAAAGGTGTTTAGGTCAGACTTTACCAAAATACAGGTTCTGACCTTGCCCTCATCATTGGCTTGGATGAGCTTGTACCCCTTAGTCCCCAATCCACAGATCCTAGAGCTATTGACCCAGGGCTCTTAGATAAGGACCACGTCTACGTCGCCTTTAGAAAAACGACTGCTTAAAACAGCCGAGGCTGCTTTAGATTTGTGCAGATTTATCTGAAGCACCACCAACATGAGAGAGTTCAGACTTCCCTGCCGCCAGCGTGTCGTCGAGGTCTGGCCTGTTCCGGGGGCTGTCTCTCAACGAGGAGTTGTTCAGAGCACCTGCACGATTTGGCGTGGCGGGAACCCTGCTGTCTGAAGCAGCATCAACGTTATTGTGCTCAGGTTTAGCCACGATCGTGACGTCGAGGCCTTCTTCGTCAAGCAGGCTTTCTTCTATCGCCGAGTTGTTCGCAGCACCATCGCAATTTGACGTGGCGGATAACATACTCTCCGCGTCGGACTCCTCTGCTTCCCCTTCCGATGCCTCGATCTCCGAGTCCTCCGGAGCGTCCGGAATAGCAGCAAAAGTTTTCAAATCGGTCAAATACTTTCAGTTTGACATTATACTCTGCTTTCGAATGAGAGCAACGTCAAATTCAATCACACTTTGTTCTCCAGAATTCATGTTGTTGTTGTTGTTGTAACGAGGTGTAGCCCTGCCTAAATGTCAGACAGGGTCACCTCGAGTGTATTGCTCTTGGCCGGGTCGATATAAGAAAACGGCCCGGGTCGTTTCGGCACGATGGGTACAGCACAAGTACTGGTACCGTTCTCGTAGATCCGGCAATACAAGAAACTAAACTAGCCGTGCAGGCTATGTAGGTCATTTAGCGTTACCCAGGGTGCACCAACTGGGAGGCGACCTACTTTTACACCCCCGTGTTAGTAGCAGCTGGCGATCATTGCTAGTTAATCCTATCCCAAATCGAGCAACTTCGGGTTACCCAGGCCAACCAGGGAACACACCATCCACATGGTTCGGACGGCTACAATTGTGCGCGCGCAAACAGGTGCGTGCCTCAGGACTCGAATCCTAATACGATAGCAGTAAAATTTACTACTTAATATGCCTTACCCAAAATCTACTACTTTTTTATGGAAATCCAAAAACAGAACAGAACATAGGGCACAGCGTAATAGACTTATTTTTTTCTTCTTGGTTCCAAAGCCATTGAAGAAACGTTAAATTACCCAATTAATTTTTCAAAGGATTAAAGTCCTTAACAAAAAGGAGTAAATAGTTTTCAGTACTAAATTTAACCTTGTTCCCCTTAATTTGCCTTAGTACAAAACCAGTAATTAAAATTTGTGTCATGTTCTATATTTTCATCAAATTCCGGCTTTTATAATTATGCATCACTTCATTCTCCAATAATACAGTTTTCTCTTTTAATATAACCCATTTTCTATATAATTTACTACATAACTACAAAAATTGGTACTTTTAAGAAGGAAAGTAGGTTCGAGCCCTGATGGCAATAACCGTTTGTATCGCGCAACATGGCAACCCACATATTACATCATAGCTCAGCGAACGGAAGATTTCCAAACCTATAGTGCCGTTAGTGGAAATATATTGGAATCTTCTTGGCACTGTTGAGATTTTGCACGGCAAATCAAAAGAAAAATAACTTTCGTGGCGGTCGGTCGTAATCAGTTTGAGTGTTGAAAAAAATAGTAAATTCAGTGGAAAGTATTTACCAGTTTTGTGGTGCGATCTTTTCAAACATAAATTGTGCGTCGTATGTGAGATATTGGGCAATATAGCCTAATATAGAGAAACTCTTCACTGTAGTGTATCTTTTTATTGCCCTTAAACACAACCGCAAGTTTTGTGGTGCAGTGAGTGTCTTACAACAATTAAATAAGCAAAAGCACGCTATTGCTTACCGGTGTAAGCCATTCGAAAAGTGTTCTGGAAAGATTAGTTTTCTGGGCGATACTCTAATGTAAATTGTTTTGCGCACCGGAACAGGTGGACCTTCCTGACTTTCGAGGGATTAAGGAGACACCAATATTCAACGGAGCAGGTGGTTAATACGCGCATGCATTCACATAGGCGACAGTCCCAGAAAGGTATTTCAAATTCTCCAGATTAGTCATCGGAAGCTGCAACCTTGTACAGACACATACCCAGCCCCGGCATCAACGCGCTGACATAGCGCGCACCAACGCGTCAAAGTAAAACATCACTAACCGCCAAATTCAGCCGCGCAACAGCAACATCAGCGTCCCGCATAAACGCGCCAACAACGCAAACATCAGGCGCTCTTGAAAAGCCACACACGAATCCCAACAGGCGCGCGTTAAGACAGGCGCTAGTAAAACAACGCGCTAGCGCGAAAAAAAAAGCAGACACCCGTAAAAAAAAATTGGGGCATAACAACAACACCGCTAACAACAGCATATATGCGCTAGCACCAACCATAACAACAAGCGCCTTAAAATGTGCTAACAGCAAACGCGCCAACAACCACAACAAGTAGCGCAGCCAGCGCCAACAACAATAACAGCGCGCAGCCAACGCGCAACAACAACAACAACAGTGAGGTCGCCTGGCCAAGGGCCCACTGCATGGAAAACAACAACAAGGCGTATACAAACGCCAACAACAACCACCCACAACAACGAAGCGCAAGTAGCGCAACTGAGCACTATCAACAAACTGAGCGCTAACAACAAACAGCGCTAACAGCAAACGCACCAACAACAACAACCGCGCAGGCAACTCGCAACAACAACAACAACCGCGCAGGCAACGCGCAACAACAGCAACACCGGCTAGAACAACCGCAGTGAGGCCGCCTCAATAAAGGCCTACTGCGCCAACAACAGCGCGCAGCCAACGCGCAAGAACAACAACATCAGCTAGAACCACCACAGTGAGGCCGCCTCATATAGGCCCACTGCACCAACAACAATAACAACAACAGCGCGCAGCCAACGCGCAACAACCACAACTACCAGCCACGGCAATTACAAGCGCCAACAACAAAAGCGATAAGCAACCAAAGCAGCAACAACAGCGCGCAGCAACGCGCAACAATAACAACAAATACAGCATCACCAGGTAGACCAGCGGCAGTGAGGTCGCCTTGTCAAAGGACCACTGCAACACTAGCGCGCAGCCAACGCGCAACATCAACAACAAACACAACATCAACTACTTATTCGGTGAGTCCGTGCCAATTGGCACGCTAAATTAGATATAATTTCGTTTAATTAAACTAAAGAGTAGGGAATATAAAATAGGAAAGGGAAATCAAATTTAACTTAAATAATAAGAAATGTTCTAAATTAACTTAAAGATAAAGAAAGAAGAATAAATTGTATTTTGAGTTAATTAGACTAAGAAACTAATGATATAGTAGGACAAAAAAAAATGTTACTTAAATACGTTAGGTACACCCAATTGAATCAAAACAAACACAAGGGGGAAATAAGGTTTCGACTACGAGTCGATCAGCTCTGGATAATAAGGGGGCAATCCCCAAAGTAAGTACCGGTACAAACACGGTGAAGCCAACAACGGCTGATGCTAGAGCCCTAGTAAGTGCCGGTACCGAAACCAAGTCTTTAACGTCTGTGGCAGTGGTCTCACGACCTGGCCCCAGAGATCCAAATAAGGGAACGACCGCGATGGCAACTACGGGTCGAAATTTACCCCAAAAGACATCTCCCAGTCGCTCTGAGTACTTGGACAAAAGAGCGGCCGCGAGGATACTGAAGAAATACGAGGGTATTTCACAAGAGCCGCTATCGCCGAATGCTAGGAAGACGGTGGAGATGGCTGAAGCTATCTTACCGAACTTCCAAAGCGATTACGCGCCAAAGAAGGTTAATATAAATCCCTTCAAAGGCCAGAGATCGGACGTGGATTTAAAACCTCACCCGAAGCGGCAGCAACACGCCCCCGTAATGGGTAAACTCAGCTTTGCTGGCGTCATTGGCCGAGGTAATGAAAACTGGGCCATCCCTAGGGACCAGTGGCGGTTCGTCCGGAACGCTATCGGTAATGCCCTTCTCGACATTATGGATGAGTCTCCGGGTGCCACTCCGATGGGTTCTGATGCGGGATGGCACCAGGGCCGAATCAAGGTATTCGCTTGCGAGGATGCAAAAACTGTTGCACTGTACAAGGCAGCAGCTGCAAGACTAGGTGAGATCTACCAAGGGGCAAGAATCGAGGTTGTCGACTGGAAGGACATCCCGGCTCGGCCAAGGGCAAGAGCGTGGATTCCTGCTATCCCTGCTGAACCTGAGAGAATTCTCAGGATGCTGAGGATCATGAACCCATCTCTCCCGACGCAGGACTGGGGTGTAAATCTGGTCGAGGACGCGGTAGGGCCTGATAGGCAAGTGGTCTTCACCTTGAATAAGGAGGCACTCGAGCCCCTTAAACGGTGCAATGGACGAGTGCACTACGGCATGGGTCAGATCGTGATCCACGTATACCGCGGCGATGCACAGCGCGCTGCTATTTCGGCTGCACCGGAGGACTCGGACATCGCAGTGCCGGAAGGGGAGTCAGAGATGTCCGACTCGGAAAGTATGGAATCTGCCACGTCAAATGGCGAAGGAGCAGTGAACAGCTCGGAGATGGGAGACAGCCTGCTGGACGGGGAGGACCTCAACGTCACAGTGATAGCAGCTAGTTCTGAGCGCACCACAGTTGACACTGCCACAGTTAGTAGGATCTCTGCCACGCCAAACCGTGGTCTGAAGAAATCGTCGTTGAAAGATAAGCCTCCAGACGAGGTGGAACTCGACGATACGGCGGTGGCAGGGAAGTCTGAGCAATCTCATGTTGGTGGTGATTCAGATAAACCTGCACAAATCTAAAGCAGCCTCGGCTGCTTTAATCAGTCGTCTCTCTAAAGGCGACGTAGATGTGGTCCTCATCCAAGAACCCTGGGTCAACAGCTCTAGGATTTGCGGTTTGGGGACTAAGGGTTATAAGCTTATTCGAGCCAGCGAGGGGGCAGGGTTAGAGCCTGTATTTTAGTTAAGTCTGAGCTGAATGCATTTCTCTTGCCCAACTATACCAATGGTGACGTTACAGCTGCCAGCTTAACAGTCGACAGTACCAGTCTGACGATGGCGTCGGTCTATATGCCCTACGACGCCGAAGAACCTCCGCCACAGAGGGAGGTAAAAGACCTGGTGGCAAATTTTTCCATGGGTCATCTTATTATCGGAACTGACGCCAATGCTCATCACGTCCAGTGGGGAAGCTCCGATATCAATGCTAGAGGAGAGTCGTTGTTTGACTATTTGTTAACAACTAACCTGGTAGTTTGCAACGTGGGTAACGAACCTACGTTTATTACTAAAACCCGTAGGGAGGTAATAGATCTCACTATTTGCAGCGAAGGCGCTTATGAGTGGGTCAGAAAATGGCGCGTTCTCGATGAGCACTCATTCTCCGACCACCGGTACGTAGAAATAGTTCTAGACTTTTCTGTTGAGCAGCCGGTAATGGAACGCAACCCACGTAACACTAACTGGCAGCTACACAATGAAATACTATCTAGGGACTTACCAACACTGCCCCCACAAGTCCCCTCATCAGTAGGGGAGTTGGAGGATCTGGTAAAGACCTTTACAACGGCGCTCTCGAATGCCTTAGAGCAGGATTGCCCAGTGCCAAAACCACGCGGTAAACATAGGCCGCATTGGTGGTCCTACGACCTGGACTCGCTCCGAAAATCATGTAGGACACAATTTAATAAGGCCAAGAGCCTTGGCACGGAGACTCAATGGCTCGAATATAAAGTTAAACTCAGGGCCTACAAAAAAGCTCTGAGGCAGGCGAAGAGAGTATCGTGGAGAAATTTCTGCACTGGGGTCGAAAATGTCGACGATACAGCGAGACTTAGACGAGTGTCACAAGGGGAAAGCCTCAGGGTGGTGTTCTCTCCCCGCTTCTATGGAACCTCACTGTCAACTCGATGCTGCGAGACACAAGCTGGGGGGGCGGGAAGGTAGTGGCATATGCAGACGACTTAGCTATAGTATATAGGGGCAAATTCCCACAAACCCTGTGCGACTTGATGCAAGTAGCACTGCGAGAGGTTTCCTCATGGTGCTCGCGCTGCGGACTGAGCATCAACCCGGGAAAAGTAGAACTGGTTCTTTTCACCAACCGCTATAAGATACCACCGCTAACAATACCAAAACTGAATGACGTGCACCTGAACCTGGCTGACAAAGCCAAGTTCTTAGGCACAGTTCTGGATAGGAAACTAACCTGGAAGGAGAATGTTCTTCAGCGCCAGAAGAAAGCGTGTATTGCACTCTACACATGCAAAAGAGCCATTGGAAAGAAATGGGGGCTCAGCCCCAAAATATGCAAATGGATCTACACCGCAATCATTCGACCAATCATGCTCTATGGAGTTGTGGTATGGTGGCCTGCGCTGAGCAAGGCAACAAACCTTAATCTGCTAGGTAAAGTACACAGATCTTGCATGATCTGTATAAGCGGTGCGTTAAGAACAACGCCCAATGAAGCACTCCAGGCCATTCTTGGCATTTTGCCACTCGATCTGGAAGGGCACAGGGTAGCAGCAGCATCGGCTCTGCGTCTAAGGGAAACGTCCGGCTGGGGCGCAAGCACTACTGGACACGCCTGTATTTTGGGATCCTATAGCTTTCTTCCGCTGAGCACGGATCGTTGTGCGACCACAACAGTCGGAGATAGCTGTTTTAAAATCAACATTCCCAGCAGGGAAGAATGGGAGAGCACGGATCGGAGTCCCGCCACTCATGGCGGCACTTCCATTTATACTGATGGCTCGAAGTTAGACGGCAGAGTTGGAGGAGGGGTTTATTCAAAGGATCTGAACCTTGAGCTCTCCTTCAGACTACCTGATCACTGCAGTGTCTTCCAGGCTGAAGTTTCAGCAATCATGGACGCCGCGGCTCGGATAGGCCAACACACTATCGGACACGACATTTTTATATTCAGCGACAGCCAGGCGGCCATCAAATCCCTTGGCTCTTATTCGTTCAACTCTGAACTGACGCTCAGCTGTCGTCGATCTCTACAAGAGATGGCCCAACAGAATCGGGTGAACCTCACATGGGTCCCGGGGCATAGGGACATTGAGGGAAATTGTAGGGCAGACGAACTTGCGAGGCAGGGCACGACCAAGCAGGTTCTTCGGGATAAAGAGCGCTTAGGTATGCCGTTTGCCACATGCAAGCTTATGCTGAAGGAGTACACACTCCGCCAAGCCAACGAAAGATGGCTGCAATCTCCAGGATGCCGGATATCCAAAGAAACCTGGCCGAAATGGGATCATAAAAGATCAAGACAAATTTATGCCCTAAGGAGAAGAGAAATCTCCATATTAATATGCGTATTGACTGGGCACTGCCTCATTGGTAGGCACGCAGAAAGACTTGGTGTGCCCTACCGACGATGCTGTAGGAGTTGTAAGGATGATGAGGAGGAGGAAACGGTGGAGCACCTCATCTGCAACTGCCCGGCTTTAAGTGGCGCGAGAATGCGCTTTTTGGGAGTTCCCTTCCTGGTTAGCCTACGCCAGGTCACGGAGCTGGACATAAAGGACCTGATGGCCTTCATCAAGTCATCTAAATGGTTCGAGGAGGAGTAACGGTGTCGGTATAGGAACGTCAGTCCCGGGATTCTGCTATGTGGAGAATTCCGTTAATACCGGGATTTTCCATATGGCAGGGTCCCGGAACTGACTTTCCTAGTGTTGGTGGTATCACAACGGGCCTTTTAATACTGGTCTAGGTGTGCCTCTACGGTAGCCACTTCAACCTAACCTAACCTAAATAAAAGGCCACTATAATAAATAAATAAAATAAACAAAAATAAACATAAATAAAAAAAAAAACACTAAAAAAATATTCTAAAACAATTATTTAAATAAATAATTAAAAACCTAATAGGCGAAAAAAGGGGGGCATAAAAATGTAACTTAATAAGTAACTAAATAACTTAATGTTTAAAGCGGGCTACTCACCTGCCAAGAAATGCCTCAAGAAAAAATCGAGAATATATTTCTTGTGCCTGGTCAAGAAATTTTGACGTTTATGAAATTTTCCATTTTTTTGCAAATTACTCTTATAAAAATGTACAAAATATGTTTAGCGAGACATGTACTCACCTTGGCCATGGATCTGCACGTCTACCTCAAGAAATATATACGAGCATATTTATTTCTTGAGGTAAACCGGCGTTGCCAACTATCGAAAAGTGCTGTATTTTTTCTTATGAACTGAGTATTGGGTCAAGAAAATTTGACATGTGAAAACGTTTCTTGACCGTTTCTTGAGCGTTTTTTTATATGGAGTTTGACATTTCTTGGCAGGTGAGTAGCCCGCTTAAACGGTTAAATAAGTGAATGCGCACTTATTAAGGGGTATATGGGGGTATAAATTTTTTTTATTTTGAGGCGGTAATAAATAAATATTATTATTATTAATTATACGCGGCTATGCAGGTTTATCACCTAGGGTAGAACTTAATTCAGCTTAAGTTAATAAAATGAATTATAAATAAAATTCTGTAATTAAAATGGGAATGCTGATTTTCCTCTTAATTTAGAAGGTATAGGTAGCTTAAATAAGGGGCCATCGAAATACAGGTGCGTCGATGGCCATGGATGAGGGTGGGTCAAGCACCGTGCGCTGCACCAACACCCGCGGCGCCCCTTTATATAGTTCGGCTTTGTTTTGGATTTTTTAATTTTAACGGTTTGTCCGTGGCATCCGGGTTTAACCGGATGTTCGTTTCTGCGTTTTGAAAGGCATGATAGGAATTTTTTCTGTTTATGGTGCAGGACAGTAAGGTTGGCAAGAACCCACCCCAGCCGACAATGACCAGCCACAGCGCACCAATACATCATGCCGACCGCCTCCCTTACTGCTCCATTTTAGATGCGTAAAACCATAACAGGTTCAAGGTTAGATGTCGCTGAAAATTGTTTATTTTTTGGCTACATCTAGTGTCCAGTAGCGGCAAAATCGTAATTTTGGTAGTATTTCTTGCTATTTTTGTTTATTTATCGGTGACAGTAGCGGTCAAATCGTAATTTCGGTTTCTCAGATCTTCTTCATTTTTGGGAGTTTATAATGAAGATTATGCTCAAGTTAGCTCCCAAAAAGGGAGTTAATTCGGAATTTGCGCTAATGTATCAGCTCTATAAGGGATTCAGTTTAACGTTGCCTGCCGGAAATATATGTGGCTCTGCAAGGGCGCAGCCAGGGGGTGGTTTTAGGGGTTTAAACCACCCCTGAGATATAAAACTGTATATGAGTTGAATTTTGTGAAGCGAGCCACTTTTTTCGAAGTTGTACTATCTTTCTGAAACTTTTTTGTATAGTTCACAACAACAAAAAAAAATACGTTTGGGCCAGTTTTTCGAAATTCGAATTATTTTCAAAGTTATAGCTATCAACACTTGTGGAAATTCCTCACTTTTTGATGATTTTCTCACGATTGGTCAAACCGATTTTGCTTATTTTTTAAATATATATAAAAGATGGTATTAATACCAAACGACGATTAAAATTTTTGCAAAAAAAATTTTTTTGCAAACATTTTTCGCAATTTTCAGCTTCTCCATCGTGGTCAGATGGCCCTTTTGTATGATATTGTTGGGCATTCCATTAGTAACTATTACCAAAAAAAAAATTTTTGGCACTTTAAGGGAGCGGGAGTTATTTAAATTTTTTACAGTGAGTTTTTTATGAATTTTTTTTTCTCTACGTGCTGTTTACTATGGAGTTAAAAAATGTAAATAACTTCCGCTCCCTAAGAGTGCCAAAAAATTTTTTTTGCTAATAGTTACTAATGGAATGCCCGACAACATCATAAAAAAATTTTCTTTGCAACAATTTTAATCGTCGTTTGGTAGAAGATACCATCTTTTATATATATTTAAAAAATTAGCAAAATCTATTTGACCAATCGTGAGAAAATCATCAAAAACTGAGGAATTTCGATGATAGCTATAACTTTGAAAATAATTCGAATTTCGAAAAATTGTTATATACGTATTTTTGTTTAATCGTTGTGAGCCATACTACCAACTTTCATTAAAATACAGCCATCGAAAAAATTGTAGGTGGCTCACTTCACAAAATTCAACTCATATGTGAAAACTAGTTTTCACGACATGTTTGGTTTTGGGCCGTTTGCATAAGAGGGGTGTCACACGTTACATCCATATTGACGCGATCCATGGCTTGGTTATAAGTGCGCAAAGGTACGAAAAACCGGTTTTGACGCCTAACTCAAGATTTTGAGGGGGTTCGGGAAATTTCTTGTACGCAGTTCTTCTTATCTCATTGAGGTCTACCATAAAAATGCTATCTCGTCCCAGGTATTTTTTTTTTGTGTTGCGTAGTGTAATAGATTCAATGACAAATAAAAAAAGAAGGCTGGCCTTTTTTATATAAGTCAATATAAAGTAACATTTATTGGCAGGTATCTATGTATGTATGTACATTAGACTGGGCCAAAAATTCCAAATTTGGTTGTTTTTTTTCAAAACTTATATTGATTTTCTGTTTAAAAAAGGTGAAAAAATTACTGTAATTTTTCAGATTTTTTATTAAAGTCTAGAGGATCATCGCTAGTTTAGATTTTACAGACTTAACCTCCAATTTGGTATAAAAACGGCTAATCATTGTTGAAAAACACCATTTACCTGAACAAAAGCTACCTAGACTGAAATTTTCTCAGAAATCCCGATTTTGGTTTGAAAATTTGCGAAACATGAAAAAATCAACATCGAATAAAGCTAAATACATATTCTTAAGGGATCGAATTCGATATCAGAATTTAACAAAAAAGTTCAATATTATTTTGTGAAGATTAGTGAAGAACTGCGACCTGTTAGGCTACTTCTGATCACGGAGTTGTATTTAGCTCGCCAAAACACATGAAAATTAATGTATTGAGGTCACAGATCCGTCAACTTTTTTGTTTTTTTTTTTTGTGGGTGCGCCATTTGAAGACTGTAGAACTACACCCCCTCAGAGAAAGCCTATATTAAGCAAAAATGTGTTTGCATTTTTGACAATTTTTGAAAGAAAAAATGGGAAATCGAGAAAACATGCTAATTTTTGAAGCTAGAATACTAGAAAAGGGCTAGTCTGAGAAAATTTTGCTCAATGCAAATTTTGTAGGGAATTCGATTTCCTTCAAAAATATGTTCAGGTAAATGGTGTTTTACAACAATGGTTTATACGAAATATGAGGTAAAGTCTGTAAAATCTAAATTAGCGATGATAGACCTCTAGACTTTAACTTAAAAATCTGAAAAAATTACAGTAATTTTTTCACCTTTCTTAAAAAGAAAATCAATATAATTTTTGAAAAAGGAATACGACTCCTGACTGGCGCTATAAAATAATTTTGTAAATAGTTGTGCTAGGAAAATATTAAAAAGAAAAAAATTAAAAAGCACCCCAAATATTATCTTCTGGCTGCGCCCCTGTGGCTCTGATATTCTTAAAAAAAAAATAAAAAGCAGGAGAACTAGGTGGAGTATTTGAAAAATGAAAGGTCGTATAACGGTATAGTCCGGTCAAATTAAACATTTGAAATAAGAAAAATTCCCACAGAGCCATATTTTTGTAGAGGGCTTAGGTTCGCCGTAAGAAAGAAAACTTCAAAAGTCCCCATCGATCCCAAAGTTATTCGTTGAATTTTTCTCGACTTTTGACCCCGCATACATTTTTTATCTCACATGGGATCGATGGGGACCTTTGGAATATTTTTTGGAGCTCTCCACAAAAATTTTTATCTTTCGGAGTATTTTTATTTGACCACTATTGTTATGCCTATTTTGGCCGGACTATTAGTACATTCAATATTTTATCGAAAAAGTGATTAAAATAATTTGAAATACTTAGAAAGAAAAAAATAAATTTAATGAAAACTTCAACCTGCCATTTATATGACGATTCTTTCAGGTATGTATCAGGATTTCTAGAGTATAAAGTTAAAGCTTTTCCCTGCAGGCATGCTGATTGCACATTTTTGTTGTCGGTACCGTTGTGGTGTTAAATATTTCCTCCTTTTAGGTGAATTCCATAGTTTTATATAGCATTTTGCTGTTGTTGTATTTTTGGCCTTTAAACAATGCGGAATTTAGTTTTAAAACATCCATAGGTTAGTTCTGTTGATAATATATATACAGACATACGTAAGTTCTCAGCCAGCCCATACTTGGTTTTTACGAGTAGTTCGTAAGTATCGTAAACAAGAAAAGATCCTGCTACAAACTCGTTTGACATGATTTTGCTGACTGGGTAAGTATTAGGGACGCGGAACCCGGGCCTCGTGTTTTTGAGGAGTCGAAAATTTCATTCTTGCACTTTATGTATCCAACTATTTGCTATATACATATTTTAAAATTTATAATATTATCTGGCTCACTTGCACAACGAACATTTATATTTTTGGCCAAAGTTAACGTAAAATGAAGGGTTAAACTCATACGTTTTAGACAACTTTTCAAATTATCTCTGAGGAAAAAGGATAACTCGGCGTAGTGCAAGTGGGCATATGTATTATAATTTCTCCCAAAAATTTTTTCAACTTAATGTGCCGGATAGAAATAAATTCCAAACCCCGGATTGCAGATTTGGTTCAAGAAAGTGAAAAATAATTTGAAAAACTATCTAGGAATGGTTAAGGGAGGAATTTTTCTCCCTATCTAATATCTTTTACATTCGTCTCTTGATAAGTAATAAATGTAAGGCCGAATTTCATGCCCTTAATAATTCTATCCCACAGATCGATAATCGTTCCACTCAAATCGCTCAAGCGGATCGCCTACAAAGAGGTTGAAAAATGTTTCGTATGGCGTATTTATAAATACTAGTATATCCCGTGGTCGAAATTCGATTAATTTAAAATAGTTGAACTTATTCAAACATGTGATCAACTTTCTGTCAATAGCTGCCTTTAGGCCCGTGGCCGAACCTCGACCAACTTAAATGTATTCATTAAAAACTCATCTATAGGCAAAATGAGGCCATCAAAGAATTTAAAAAATAGTGGATGTTATTATATAATAAAAATATTAAATTACAGCAGCCCTTTCCAAAATTATTTATGGCAAATGTCATGCAAATATTCGGATTTCGAGAGAGAGATTATGAGAATCAGAATTTCAAAAATTAACAATATACCAACAACAAAGTTAGACTATTAATATAAATAATGGACCCAAGTACTCAATGAGCGAGGAAGTGAAAATAATTTCTCTAATACTACGAGGAGCTTATTGATTGAAATAATGGAATTCATTTTGTAGAAATATGAGTTCTATTTATAGAAATTTATTATACATGGCTTCTTTTCATATTTTTAGTGTTGGTAAATTACGGGGCCTATTACGGTTTGCGAGTCGAACAAAAATATGAGCGACTCGCCGACATTAGTATTACCGACTGCGAGTCGCCCGGTAGCATTCGCCTCAAACTTCAAAATTAAGCGAATGTAAAAAATTAAGGGGCCTATTACGGTTTGCGAGTCGAACAAAAATATGAGCGACTCGCCGACATTTGTATTACCGACTGCGAGTCGCCCGGTAGCATTCGCCTCAAACTTCAAAATTAAGCGAATGTAAAAAATTAAGCGATTACTGTTTGCGACTCGATCCAAATTCGTTCGCCGGAAGTGTCAAAATCTGGCGAACAGAATTTGAAGGTGACTAGGAGGAAAAATTTGATTTTGTGGTCATATTGGGATTATTTCGGCGTCATTTTGTGGCCACTTTGGGGTAATTTCAGGGATATTTTGGTGGTCATTTTGTGTTTATATTGAGATCATTTTGGGATTATTTTGTGGTGTTGTTGTTGTTAACAATGCATTGCCCTGTCTAGAGTGTATGATCATTCCGAAGATCTTCATCAAGCTCTTTAAACAGGGTTACATTGAAAGTGACAGTCCTTGGCCGAGGTAAAACCCCGGGTGGTTCCACTGCGCACAGATCCATGGCGATGTCCTGGGTTTTCTGCTCTGAGAAGTGACTGTACATAGGGAACCATTTAATAATTTAATTTAATTTAATTTACCGAGTTCTAAATTATTTTGTCGTCATTTGGGGTAGTTTCGGGGATATTTTAGTGTTATTTTATGGTCATTTTGGAGGTATTTTGGGGTCATATTGGGATCATTTTATGGTTTTTGTGGTCATTTTGTGGTCATATAGATATCATTTTAGTTATATTGTGGATTTCGGGGCATTTTTGGATCCTTTTGGCGTAATTTTGAAGTCATATTGGGGTCATTTCAGGCTTATTTTGGGATCATTTCCTGGATATTTTGGGGTCAAATTGGGATCATTTTGGGGATATTTAGGGTCGTTTCTGGGCTGTCTTGGGGTCAGTTTGGGAATATGTACTACTATTCGAATAGTATAATATATACCATAGGTACGTCCTCAAAAACACCTTCAAAAAGTTGTTTTTCCGTTGATACAGCAACAGGACGCCGTCCTTTACTTTTAAGTACTAATTTTCACATCTTTGCCAACTACAATAACGCTGATGAGAATGGCTTCATAGAAATTCGGGTAGGAGCCCTTTCGCTTTCCTCACTCCAGCGTATATTTTGCTGCAACTTCTATTAAAAGTTGATATCCGGCTAAGAGTACCGGTAAATTCACCAAGCCGAGGCTTCAACTGGAAAACGGGATGTTCAAAAGCTTAGCCCACCAGTGCAGTTTATTCAATCTCTTTGTCTATGACTCCATTAGCCTCAGCTAGTTGGCTTCACTCACTTTGCAATCGTCTTCAAAAATATGCAATTTTTCCGGTTTGCCGCTTTCTGTTTTCAAAACTGGCAACAATATAATTTAGGCGAATGGGTATATTCGCTATCCATAATCATTCGAGCCAGGCGACTCGCGAACCGTAATAGGCCCCTACAAATGCTGGTTAGGGCAAAACTAGGCTTTTGCAAAAACAGTTAAAGGTTTTTCTAGTTTTTTTCTTTATACATAACTTAGCAATATTTAGAAGACATTTTAAATTGATTTTTGATTTGATTTAAACAAAAATGTAGGTATGTTGATTGAAAAAAAAAAAAACAATATTCAAAGTGGTAAAATCGGACGAAATCTAGCCTTTTGCAAAAACTGTTAAAGGTTTTTCTATCTTATTTTCTTAACCATAACTTAAAAAATATTTAAAAAGACATTTCATATCGATTTTTGATTTGATTTTTGAAAAAAATTGTACGTATATTGATTTAAAAAAAAAAAAAACTATTCAAAAGTGGTGAAACCGGGCAAAATGTAGCCTTTTGCAAAAACAGTTTGAGGGTTTTCTAGCTTTTTTCATTAACCATAGCTTAGAAATATTTAAAAAGACATTTCATATCGATTTTTGATTTGATTTTTGAAAAAAATGTGGATATGTTAATTTAAAAAAAAAGTTATTCAAAATTGTTTCAACCGGGCAAAATCTAGCCTTATGCAAAAACAGTTTGAGGCTTTTTAAGCTTTTTTCCTCAACCATAACTTAGAAATATTTAAAAAGACATTTTATATTGATTTTTGATTTGATTTTTGAAAAAAATTGTAGGTATATTGATTAAAAAAAAAAAAATATTCAAAAGTGGTGAAACCGGGCAAAATGTAGCCTTTTGCAAAAACAGTTTGCGGGTTTTCTAGCTTTTTTCATTAACCATAACTTAGAAATATTTAAAAAGACATTTTATATTCATTTTTTTTTTTTTAATTTTATTCAAAAGTGGTAAAATTTTGTCTAGACTTGTTTGGTGTTCGGGTTGTAAATCTGAATGAATAGAAATGAATTGTTGTCTTTAGTAATATTTTTATTTAAGGACCTGTGAAAAAATTATCGATTTTTATATTCCAAAATTTATAGAAATAATCTACCGAAGTCCGATAAATAGACTACTGTGTTTGAAAAAATTTCGCAACTTCGATATCATCAAAAATTAGAAAAAAAAAACCCAAATTGAATAAGCGGTTATCGCATTTCTATATTGGGTGGTATGTATGCATTTTTTTGACCTAAAATTATTATTTCATATGCCTTTCCGTCAGCTAAAAATATTCGCAGAAATTTTTTTTCTCGAAAATAGAGATCACAAGCATAAAAATTTTAAAAAAGTCAAGATAAGAAATATTTATATATTGAAAAAATAATAACAATTTTCAACGACAAAAAATAAAAAAAAAGAGTTTGCCCCTGTACTTGAACCATCAACCGCTCGACCACTACCCCCGACGCTTCCCACTGGTATGAGAAATTTTCATTCGCTTATCTATATATATTTTATATAAATGCGCAATGCTTTAAAGTTTTCTCCCTTTTTTGCAATAACCACAATTCTAAGGTATATAAAGTTTGATATGTATCGATAGGTCTCGCCGAGCAGGGTGTGCGACAACAAACCAAAAATTAAAAAAAGTTAATTATAATATGATTTGAAAGTCACACCACTACAAGTGCTAAACACGCATTCACTTTATAGAGCCGCTGTTAGGTGTGTATGTAGGTACACTTGCATTGTTGTGCTTGCATTCATTGCAGTTGGGGAGAGTTCGAGTGTGAGTTGTTTTCTTGGCAGCAATGATAAACATGAGCGTAGGTACAAACAGTGTTTACAAAAACAAAATCCGTGCATGGGTATTCAGAGAAGCAAATGCTTGCTCAGACATGATGTATTGAAACAAAAAAAGCACAAAGCCCTTCGTTTCTAGACTTAGTGAAATAAAATAAAAGGGAAAATTGATAAAACTAAAAAAGTAAAATAAGAAATAGAAAAGTGATTGAAAGTAAAAATAGAAATTTGTTGGAAATGAAAGGAAAGAATATAAAATAAATAAAAATAAAACAAAATGAAGTAAATAAAATTATAAAATAAAGGAAAGAATGGGAAAGGGAAGGAATGGATAAAAGGAAAACAAAGGTAAGATAAGGTAAGGAATGGAAAAGAAAAAAGGAAGGGAAGAAAGGAAATATAATGTAGGTAAAGGAGTGCAAAAGAGAGGCAAATAGAGAAAGACAAAGAAAGGAAAGAAGAGAAAAAGAAAGGAAAGAAAAGGTAGCGAGGAGGAAGGTACGGAAAATAAATGAAAATAAAAAGAATGAAAAATAAAGGAATGAAAGGTAATGAAAAGCTAAAAAAAATAAGTAAAGGAAATGACTGGAAAAGAAAGAAAACTAAAGGAGTTACGGAAAGGAAAAAAAGAAAGTAAGGAAACGGTAGGAAAGGAAAGGTAGGAAAAGGAAAAGTAAGAGAAGGAAAGGTAAGGAAAAAAGTGAAAGAAAATAAAGGTAAGAAAAAAATAAAAGAAAAGAAATGAAATGAAAAAAAATGAATAAAATGAGAAGAAACTAAAGCAAAGGAAACGAAAGGACATAACGCTGCGGGTTAGGGGTTTAGAATATGCCCGAGGTAGGCATACCGGTCGTAAGAGGCGACTAATATGCACATAGGTAATTGACGTGCTACTCGATGGTTGATCTACGGATATGATGCCTCTCATTACCCATCTTCTCCTTCCTCATGGATGGAGGGATGCCATGACCTAGAAGGTTCCACTGGTCATACCAAATCGCTACCACGACAGTCGGGCAGTACCTCAAGGGCAAAGACTGTCAACTTCGGCATCACTCCCCAAAACCTTCGGGGAGTGTTTTGTTGTTAACAACAACAACAACAACAACAACAACAAAGGAAATTAAAGAAAAAGAAAATAAAAGGAAAAAATGAATGTAATAAAAATGGAAAGAAAGGCCAGGTAAGAGAATAAAAGAAACGAAAAGAAAGGAAAATAAAAGAAAAGAACAGAAAAGAGAGAAAGAAAGAAGGGAAATAAAATGAAATGAAAGAACAGAAAAGGAAAGGAAAGAAAAGAAAAAGAAAATAGAGGGAAGAAAAGGAAAGGAAAGAAAAGGGTAGGGAAGAAACTAAAAGCAAAAGAAATAAAATGAGATGAAAGGAGAGGAAAGGAAATAAAAGCAAAAGAAAGGATAGGAAAGAAATACGTATGAAGACTACTTAAGAAGAATAAATAATTATCAACATTGAAACTATATTACTGAATGGTATAAAGATAAATTGTGATATTTTCGTGATTTTCAGGAAAACGTTGAGTAAAGCTGCTAAATCCAACATAGATATTGTACTTTAGTCGCTCAACTATTGTTCTATTTTAAGATATCACTCTCGAGTTTAAGTTAAGGTTATATAAAATGAATAAACTTAAAACATGGTCGCAAATCATATCCTGAAGAGTTGAGATATATTTGGTTTTTTTTTCTACTTTAAAATATTTTTTTTTGTCGTTAGCAGGTTTACACTCTTAGCCGACGATGTAAAAGAAAAATGTTCATTTATAATCCCAAAAACATAGTGATTATGAGAAAGCAATAACACGGTACACCGGGAATGGCATCCCTAATACATGTGCATGTATCTCCTAACCTAACCTTCACTGGTCCACTATAATAATAGCAAGCTTTATCGAGTCCGGCCAACTGTATTAAGAAATTTTTCACAATTGCCCACTTTTCTCGCAAGAGCACCCGTATCGGTCTCGGAACTGTCTGAGACTGATATTGATGCTCTGGTGGAGAGGTTCACCGATGCTTTATTACAAGCGTATAAGATCGCGTGTCCGCTGAAAACCGTAAGTGGAAAGCGAAAACCACCTTGGTGGACTAAGGAAGTAGACGACCTCAGGGCTTCCAGTAGGCGCCTGTTCAACAAGGCCAGAAAGAGTAAATTACCTTCTGACTGGGAGCTCTACAAAGTCGGGTTGGGTATTTACAAATCTGAGATTAGGAAAGCCAAACGGGACTCCTGGAAAATTTTCTGCGAAAACGTGGAAGGATGCAAATAGTCTGCGTGATTCCGGAAGACTCTCTCCGGGAATCCTACTCCCTTGGGTTACTTGAGGAATGTAGATGGTAGCTGGGCAATGAGTAGCGAGGAATCTCTTCAACTTCTCATGGACGCTCACTTCCCTGACGTCCCTGTTTCACAGGACCGCGACGCCTCATTGCCCACATATGTGGGAGTAGGGGGTTGACCAGCCATCTCTCTGGATGAAAGCCAACTTGTTTGGGCAATTCAATCTTTTAAGCCTTACATGTCAACTGGGCCGGATGGCATAACTCCTGTGCAACTACAGAGATCTTTGGGGATTTCTTGCAGCTGGCTGGCTCCCATCTACGCCAACTGTTTGAGGTTGGGCTATATCCCCGCTTCTTGGAATATGGTCAAGGTTACCTTTATTCCAAAACCGGGAAGGCGCTCTCATGTATCTCCCAAGGACTTCAGGCCAATAAGTCTTTCTTCGTTTCTTTTAAAAACGCTGGAGCGCCTGATTGACCTGCATATACGCAGTGGCGTCCCTAGGGAGTGTCTTTCGGCATCACAACATGCTTACTGCAAAGGCATATCGACTGTAACGGCGCTTCATTCCGTTGTAAAACTAATAGAGGGGTCTTTCCAACACAAAGAGTTCGTGCTGGGGGCCTTTCTGGACATCGAAGGAGCGTTCAATAATGTTTTGCCATCTGCCATTGTAAGGGACTAGCAAGTTTGAGGGTCGAATCGAGTTTGATAAAATTTATCAACAGATTACTTTGTGGCAGCATTGTCATGGCGGAGTGGGAGGCTCTGTGGCTCAGAGAAGGTTGAGGAGGGGCACGCCGCAAGAAGGTGTTCTTTCTCCACTTCTCTGGGTCATAGTAGTCAACGGCCTGCTCCAGGTCCTCGAGATTGATAGCTTTGTATTACCCTCCATTGGGGGAGTACCTTTGGTGCTTTCCGAAAAGGTTAAGTACCTAGGGGTTATTCTGGACAGGAAGCTGTTATGGAAGCTCAATGTAGAGGACAGGGCCAGAAAAGCTTCGGTCGCTTTGTATTGTTGCAGGGGAGCCATCTGCAAACGCTGGGGCCTTTATCCAAGGGTGGTTTATTGGTTGTACGAGATGGTGGTGAAACCTATTCTATTTTAGGGGGTATTGGTCTGGTGGATGCACTAGACACAGCTTCCGTCGCGAAAAAGATGGTCACTGTGCAGCGAGTGGCCATGGTTGGGATCAGTGGGGCCATGCGCAACACTCCTACCCTGGCATTGAATGTTATGCTCAATCTGCACCCAGTGGACATTGTAGGAAAAATAGGCGCTGCTCAGGCCGCAAGTAGGCTCCGAGACGCTGGATATAGGCTTATGGAGTATGGCCACTCCAATATACTATACTAGCCGGAAATTCAGGCTACCTGATCATTGTAGCGTTTTCCAAGCTGAGATTGCCGCCATCAAGGATGCGGTGAATGGGATGCTGTCCAGAGATTTCACCGTGCAGGAGTTCAACATCTACTACGATAGTAAAGTGGCAATTAGGGCGCTGAGTGTGCGCAATGTTCGATCGAGGACGGGTTCCAGGCCACTGTGACATTTCCGACAATTGCCATGCGGATCACTTGGCCAGAGCGGGCACTCTTGAAGCGGAAGTGGCTGCCTTCGGAACACTGGGTATTCCCCTTGCCACCTGTGGTATGCTTCTGAGTAGATGGGCTTCGGATCAGTTAAGCAAGCGCTGGGCTGATACCACCTCTTGTAAAGTATCGAAGTCCTTCTGGCCAGTGGTTGACTCCAGGCGATCAGCGGAATGACTAAGGTTCTCTAAGGTACACCTTTCTATGTTGATTGGGGTATTGACGGGGCACTGTCCGATGGGAATCCATGCGGTGCGCTTAAAAATTACTGAAAGTCCGAACTGAGTGAGCAGCATGGAGGATGACGAGGTGGAATCATCAGACCACTTCATGCTCAACTGTCCAGCTTTTGCTAGGACTAGACGCAGATTTCTCGGGTCGGACGTTCTTAGGGCTCCGGAGGACGTGTCGAAGATCGATGTGTGCCTTATCCGGAGTTATATTGTCGCTACGCAGAGATTTGTTAAGTAATTGCGAGTTAGTGTCATCGTTTAGAATGTGGTATCACAACGGACCATACAAGTGTCCAAGTGAGCGGACCTCTTTGTTGGGGCTGCTACCACCTAACCTGACCTAACCACTTTCATATAGTCATGATCGTAACTGAAGTTGGTTATTTATAAAATTGAACAGATTGGTTCTCAAACATTGATGTATGTAGTATTATTTTTTTTTTTTAAGAATAATTAAAAAGTTAAGAAAACATGTCGCACCCTAAATCAAAAACCGTCACAACTCAAAATTTTTTTAGGGCGCTTTCTTGACATAGATTGCCTAATAAAAAGTAGTACAGCCAGTACATACAATTTTTTCTTTTTGACTATTATCGTTACTCTTTAAAGAGCACAGTGATACCAGGTTTTTAAAAATCCAATTACTGTTGTGCGATCCAGAAGCGTTTAACTGAAAGTTACCCTGGTTTTCAGTCGTGGCTCTTTTTGATTTAGTGTGCGATATGGTCGTTTTGCGAGCAACACAGCGTATAAATTCGAATAATGATCACATTTGACCTATTGCTGCGCCACTGTGCAATTGTTGTATGTAATGCTTTTATAAATACGTTTAGCCAAACATACATACGCGATGTTCGATGAAATAGAGAAATAATGGAAAATATATTTTTCGAATAAAACCACTTTTCATTGTGGCTCTATTTCATTGACCATCACTGTATATAATTTCGAGATGCACTCGAACAAATATAACACTGCAAATATTTTATGGTTGATTCGTAGAAGGGAAAAGGAAACGCTCAATGCCCCTGCAACACTTAATGGATATTTTTAGAAAACATTCGATATAAAATTAACGCTTCGCATAAGCAGGTGCCAATTAAAAGGAAGTCAGTGAGCCATATAATGTAGACTGAATTAAATGAATTTCTGAGCACCTAACTATTTTTGTTTGAATAATGTACACATTTGACTTCTAAATATACAATAAATTTGCACAAAGCAATGCAAAAAAATAAATTATACATACATATGTATATACAAATTTAGAAAACAAGCAGGCAAAGAATAGCATGCAAAATATTCAGATATGTGTCCTTCTTCATATTCAGGGTTATTTATTCCGTAATATATAATTGTATAGATTTGACTTTCATAGAGCTCTGAAAAATCTCACGATATTTTCATTCCATTCTATGTGGGTATAGGTACAAGACCTACCTGTCACCTTAAAACGGAATATACCTGTATATTACAATCCCAAACGCATTTACCAAACGCAAGCAGCTCTTGAAAATTTTCAAACAAATTCATCCATGCAAACCATGTTCGCCATTTGCACATACACCTACACACCAAAACTGTAGGTTTTTAAAACTTAAAGCGGACTTTTTGTTTTGCATTGTTAGTATAAGTTAACACAGGTGAACATTCAACCGGCCAAAACACCACTTCCACCGAATTTACTGACGGCGCGTCTATAGCCTTACATTTAACAGCAAGCAAAAGTTCAATACCGCTTTAATAGCTCATCCGGCCATTCTGCTGACGGGGCAGTTATAGTCTTGCGCGTGACAACAACAAATAACGAGCAGTAACTAGAATTAGGGCAAGAGTGTAGGTATTTAGACACTAGCGTCGCTTTCATGTACTTAGTTATTTCAACTCATCCGCTGAGACCGGCTGCCCTTGGTAATCCAAGGGAAATAAAGAATTAAAAAAAAACCAAGTGGTTCATATTACTGGCGCCCAACGTGGGGCCAAGCCAGAGAAAATCCTTATAAAAGGACACGCGAAGAAAAATCCCCGTAAAAGGACACGCGAACGCGAGTTTGGCCGTGGGTTCGAACCCACCTCCTAATAACTAAAATAATTTTTTCAAAGTGCCACAAAAGCACAAGTGCCACCGTAAAGTGCCACAAGACAGTTCAAAATATTTTTTTTGAATGAAAAAACAAAGAATAATAGAAGATAAATAAAGATTGCACGTCATAAGCGTTGCCGTCGTGAAACAACTTTAATATCATAATCAACTTTAATCCACCGCCATCAACATACAAAATAGCTAAAGGACCGACAATTACTCAATTTGATCTTGGGGGGATTGATGAGGATGTCGAACCCAGCCGATCCAATCAGTTAGATGACCCGGATCTGGACGACGCCTCATCGACCTTCTCACTGGGTTCTTCTCTCGGCTTGAGACAGGCGTGCGGGGCGCACTCTAGTGACGAGCCTATGTCCGATGAGGACATTAGCAACTTCACGGTGGTGAAGAGAGGTAGCAACCATGATGGTGCGGGTGCTACAGATAAACCTCCACCATAGTAAGGCAGCGGCGGCTGCGCTGCTGCTCCTTCTTACATCTAAGGGGGCAGCAGATATAGCCCTCATCCAGGAGCCTTGGGTGGTGGGGCACAAAATATGCGGGCTGAAGGCAGCAGGTTTTTCGCTGGTAAGTGGGGCTACAGTAGGGAAACCTAGAGCTTGTATTCTGTTAAAGTCTAACATTAATACTTTATTTCTTCCTCAATTTAGTGACGAGGATACGACATGCATTCAAATAAAGGTCAATGATACGCCATTTACATTTACCTCTACGTATATGGCGCATGACGAGCCAGCGCCTACGCATAAAATATTTGAACAGGCGAAGGAACACGCCATAATTGTAGGAGGTGATGCAAATTCACACAACCCAGCCTGGGGCAGCAGTGACGTAAATGAAAGAGGTGAGTTACTTTTTGATTTTATATTACAATATAATATCTTTATTTGCAACAGGGAAGTAGAACCTACCTTTGTTACTAAAAATAGAAGGGAGGTTCTGGACGTTACGCTCTGCTCGAGAAGCGCGCAAGGCATGGTCGGAAACTGGGTGGTCTACGATGAGCACTCCTTCTCCGACCATCGCTATATCCGCTTTGACTTACAGGGAGTACCGTCCACCACCTCCCCCTATAGAAATCTCAAAAATGCCAATTGACAAACGTATAGAAAGGAACTGGATAAGTATCTTTCAGACTATAATCCTGATGTACCTAGGGACATTACAGAAGTTGAGGACATGGTGGTTAAGTTCACCAGCGCATGTAAGGTAGCTTTAGATAAAGCCTGTCCGATCAAAAAGGTTAGGGATAAGCAAAAACCACCCTGGTGGAATCCCGAGCTAGATGTATATAGAAAACTTTGTAGACAAGCTTTCAATAGGGCTAAGGCCACGAGGGAGGTTTCAGAATGGGAAGCTTATAAGGAGCACCTGAAAGATTATAAAAGGGAACTTAGGAAATCAAAAAGAACTTCCTGGAGAGATTTCTGTAGCGGTATAGAATCGGCTTCAGAGGGTTCTAGGTTGAGGAAAGTTCTATCAAAATCACCCCGTATCGGACCGGGGTGTTTGAAAAAGCCAGACGGGTCCTGGACAAACACGGGGGAGGAAACGTTGCAACTTCTCTTAAACACCCATTTTCCAGATGCGGAAAACGACTTTAGGTATCAACCAGATATCAGTCAGGAAGAACTTGACCCGGGGCAGTACCTCACCAACGAACGAATAGAATGGGCCATTCGATCATTTAAGCCGTTCAAAGCTCCGGGGCTAGATGGCATAGCACCCATTCAACTTCAGCAATCCATGGAACAGTGTATCCCTTGGCTGCAGGCTATATATAGGGGTGTGTTAACCTATTGCTACATTCCCAACCCATGGAAAAATTCCAGGGTAACTTTCATACCTAAGGCAGGTAAAACATCTCACGTTGGTTCAAAAGACTTCAGACCTATCAGTCTGGCGTCCTTCCAACTCAAGGTTCTGGAGCGGCTTATAGAGCCACACTTTAGAGAGAAGCTAGAGAGCAAAATCGTACCATCGCAGCATGCGTATATGAAAGGTAGATCCTCGGAGACAGCGTTGCACGAGATCGTTACACATATCGAGAAATCTTTAGCAAATGAGGAATTTACATTAGTAGCCTTCTTGGATATTGAGGGGGCTTTCAACAACGTCACACCGGAAGCGATCACGGCGGGTCTGACGGCCCTGGGCATCGAACCGTGGCTAGTGTCCTTCGTGAACCAACTTCTGACGTGTAGAAGGGTGCATGTAGACCTAGCCGGGGTGTCGGTGGACAAGGTAGTCGACAGAGGCACGCCGCAGGGTGGAATCCTCTCTCCTCTTCTATGGGTAGCCACAGTCAACGGACTTCTGGAAAGCCTGGGGAGGGAGGGGGGGTCTAAAGTCATAGCTTATGCGGACGACCTTGCGGTGGTTGTGAGTGGTAAGTTTCCACAAACGCTATGTGACATTATGCAGAGAAACCTTAGATTAGTTGTAAGGTGGACAGGTAACAAAGGCCTACGTGTTAACCCGGCCAAAACAGAACTGGTTCTGTTCACCAGGAAATACAAAATTCCGGCGCTGCAACTACCAGTATTAGGTAATACCACCCTCAAACTGGGTGACTCCGCTAAGTACCTGGGGATAATCATTGATAAAAAGCTCTCATGGAAAGAGAACATCCAGGAGCGTGCTAGAAAGGCACTAGTGGCCTTATACTCTTGTAGGGGTGCCATAGGGCAAAAATGGGGGTTGTCCCCCAAAATTACACTTTGGCTCTATACTGAGGTGGTTAGACCAATTCTTCTGTATGGAGTCCTAGTCTGGTGGACGGGTCTGGAGAAGAGCTCCAATACCATCATAATCCAAAGAGTGCAGAGAAGTGCGCTCATATGTGTTAGTGGGGCGCTACGAACAACAGCGGCAGACGCACTGAATGCAATCTTAAACATCTTACCGATTGACTTGTGCGGTAAACTATTTGCGGCATGTTCCGCTTTAAGACGAGAAACTTACCAGGATGGGGATCCTTTGGGTAAGGCCATTCATCCATCCTGAATAATCTCCCCGTGTACAGTTCGGACTACTGTACACCAAAGTACTGTTTCGAGAAGAAATATCAAATCTTCATTCCGGAAAGAGATTATTGGGACAGAGGACCTTCCCAAGACAACGGCTCAATGCATATATACACAGATGGCTCAAAACTGGATAACAAGGTTGGAGGAGAAGTGGACGCTCCCCAGCTGAGCCTCAATCTTAGCTTTAGATTGCCCGACCACTGTAGTGTCTTTCAGGCAGAAGTGTCTGCTATACAGGAAGCTGTGGAATTTCTGAAGAAAGCAGACATCAATAATGGTGCTGTTTACATCTTCTCAGATATTCAAGCAGCTCTCAGGGCGCTGGGGGCTAATACATGTAAATCCAGGACTGTGGAGAGGTGCCGCAAATCTCTCAATGAGATGGCTGAGCAACTCTCGATCCACTTGGTATGGGTGCCTGGACACTGCGACATACCGGGAAACGAGATGGCAGACGAGCTTGCTAGAAGGGGCACATCCGCTCCACTTTCGCAGTCCTGGAAGGGTTTAGGCATGCCGCTCGCGACCAGTAAGCTCTTAACGAGGAACAAGTTCCTCCAACAAGCAAGTGACAGATGGGATATCATCAACACTTGCAGTCATGCAAAACTGGTATGGCCAGAGATTAGTGCGAGTAGGTCGGGAGACCTACTCAAATTTAGGAGGGAGAAACTCTCTTTATTAATGGGGATTCTGACGGGGCATATAGGCTTGGGCAGACATGCCGAAAGGTTAGGCATTCCCTTTAATTACTTCTGCAGAAGCTGCAGAGACGAGGAGGAGCCCGAAACTGTGAGGCATCTTCTATGTGAGTGTCCTGCTCTGTGGGGCTTTAGGTTAAAATACCTGGGGTTTGGTATTCTTAATCACGTCGGCGAGGTAGCGTCCATTAAGCCGAAGGATATTCTGCGGTTCGCGGAATCCACAAAGTGGTTCGAGTAGGGGCTCATCCAGATCCACGTGGTATCACAACGGGACCTTCGGGGCCTACGTGTGCTAGCTGTCTGCTAGCAGCCACCGCAACCTACCTACCTACCATCTTAAACATACAAAAAGGAAAGAGTTAAAGCATTGCACGCCACAGGCGTTGCCATCGCTGGACATTCATCTTTAATCCACCGCCACCAACATACAAGAATCTGAATAGCTAAAGAACCGACTACTCAATTTGATTTTAAATACACAAAAGGGCAAGGAGTTACGGCATTCACGCTCCAACCATCCACCACCATCAGTACCACAATAAAAATGAAATTATTCATATAAGTAGATAACTCAGCAGCTGTATGAAAGCATAGGGTGTAATTTGTAAAAAGTAAAAATTCCGTCTCCAAATTGAAATTAAATCAATTAATAAACGAAGATAGTACTTGAATTTGAGAAGTAAATTTTTAAAAGACAGTGCTTGAATTTGAGATTTCCCTAAACGATGGACGCCCAAACTCTCCAGACCCTTCTTAATACCGCCATCCGTACGGCAACGGAACATTCCAGGCAGGAATTCCAGACCCGTATAGATGAGTTGACAAGCAGGCTAGCCAGAATTGAAACTCCAACTCAGGTCGTCCAATATGAACCAGTCACAATCCAAGCAAACGTAGCGTGTGACGAATCTTTGGATCTGGTAAAAACCATGCCAGAATTCAAGGGCGACCCTACCCGCTATGTATCTTGGAGGCACGCCGCGCACACTGCCTATAAGGTTTTTGAGAATTTCCAGGGTAGCTCTAAGCACTACCAAGCCGTAGGCATCATCAGGAATAAGGTGGTAGGCGCAGCAGATGGTTTTCTATCGTCCTTCAACACCGTTTTAAATTTCCATGCAATTATTTCACGACTAGATTTTGCCTACGCCGATAAGAGGCCTATCCATTTGATAGAACAGGAGCTCTCCACTTTGAGGCAGGGTAAACTATCAGTAATAGGATTCTACGATGAGGTTGAAAGGAAGCTGACCCTTATAATTAACAAAACCATTATGACCCATGGTGGAAATGTCACCCTAATAGAATCCCTCAACAACAAGTATCGCGAAGACGCTCTTCGTGTGTTTATCTCAGGACTCAATCGTCCTTTATGCGATATATTGTTTTCCTCAAGGCCTAGCGATCTTCCTTCTGCATTAGCCTTAGCACAAGAACTTGAGGCAAACCAAGCCAGATCCATGTTCGCCCATTCCTTTAGTAGGCAATCAACTCAAAGTCCCGGTTACTACCCGTATTCACCACAGTACCGCAGAGTAGGTACAACCAGACCTACAACGACAGACCCAGACACAAACGACTGTACCAATGGACATAGACCCATCACTCTCCAGGTTTAGACAAAACAGACCCCAACCAATAAATGGCAATAACGAGAGGAACCGTCTAGGAACCTATCCAACAACATCTCGTCCATATGCTGGTACTCCAGGTGGCTGGTCCAACCGAAACACCACCAACCAGACTATTGGACAGGTAGTAGCGCGACCAGAAAAAAGATCGCACGGGAGTGATCAACAGCCAATACAAAAAGTACAACGAATAAACAACCTTGCCCAAGAACATGATGAACTCGAGGAAGACTATGGTAATGATGCTCTATATGACAATTACTACCATAATGACGGTTGGAACCCAGTCGAGTGTCAAGACCAACCCAAAGACGACGTGAATTTTTTAGGCCGAAATCCCTCTTGCCCTACGCCGAGCGGACAGTCAGGGAAGATGCATAAAACTCCTTATAGACATCGGTGCAGCAAAGAGCTACATAAAACCGCTCAATAACTTAAAGGGAATCAAACCCGTAAGTCACACCTTTACGGTGAAATCAATCCATGGCACTACTAGGATTGACAAATACTGTACCATAAACATTTTTAATAGAGACACCAACTTCTTCATCCTACCCAGTCTTAACACCTTTGATGGTATTATAGGTTTCGACCTACTCAAAGAAGTGAACGGTAAAATAGATTTGATGACTGGACTTCTAAGTTACAAAGGCGGTCAGGAAAAGCTTTTATATCATGATTGCCCTGACATTAACAAACTAATAGAAACGGATGCCGAAACACGAGTTAAGTATTCCTGCAATGTTGAATCGGCACGCTAGAGTCTTTGCGGACCCTAACGAGGCACTACCATATAACACCCATATTGCAGGAACAATAAGGACCACCGACGATCTTCCCGTTTACTCTAGGAGCTACCCATATCCCATAGCTTCAGCCGAATTCGTCAATAAGGAGATAACCAATTTGTTACAGGACGGTATAATAAGACCATCCCGTTCTCCTTACAATAATTCAATTTGGGTAGTAAGTAAAAAGGGCGTGGATGAAGATGGTAATAGGAAGTCACGACTCGTAATTGACTTTAGGAAACTAAACTTAAAAACAGTGAGCGACAAGTATCCTATACCCGACACGTCCGTAATTTTGGCAAACATGGGAAATGCTAAATGTTTCTCAACGATAGACCTTAAGTCTGGTTTTCACCAGATTAAACTAGCTGAGAGGGATCGGGAAAAAACTGCATTTTCGGTCAATAACGGAAAGTACGAGTTCTGTAGGCTTCCCTTTGGCATAAAAAATGCTCCCAGTATTTTCCAGAGAGCCATTGACGATGTACTTAGAGCAGAAATCGGAAAAATCTTCCACGTCTATGTAGATGACGTAATAATTTTTTCAGAAAGCGCTGAACAACACTTAAAGGACATCGACCAGGTATTAAACAAACTCTACTCCGCTAATATGCGAGAGTGCTTTACAGTATCCAAGGGGGGTATCAGGATATGTCCCGATAAAGTCAAGGACATTTTGGACTTTGCCACTCCCAAATCACTTCGAGCTTTACGATCTTTTTTGGGATTGGCTGGTTATTACAGACGGTTTGTAAAAGACTACGCCTCGGTTACCAAACCCCTAACAAAATACCTACGTGGGGAAAATGGGAACATTGGCACTAACCAATCTCGGAAAATAGAAATAAACTTAGATGAAGAAGCACTTAACACGTTTAATAAAGTTAAAAATATTCTTGCATCAGAAGATGTGCTTCTCCTTTATCCCGACTATAAACAACCAGAGTGTAATGGAGTGTGGTTGCTGAGTGACCTTGCTCAATCCCGACTCTTGCGTCCTCGTTCGTGCACTCTGGGCAACGTGAGCTACCTAGGCTCGCGGCAGAAAGAGAGGGAGCCCCGGTGGGGCCACTCTGACATACTTGGTTTAAGGGCTCACCGAGGTCTTTTTCGCAGCGTCTGTACACCATGAGGTGCGGCTGTAAGCGGGCGTCTGTCTTGGAGCAAGCGGCTCGCTATATAAATGTGTAAATCTTTTCCAAAACCCCGAAAACGGGTTGTGCGCTGGGTTTGGGACCCGCCACGTAAAAACCAATTCCAATGAAAAGAACATAAATCAAGCCTCGGATGAGAACCCCCTTTAATGTTGACGACCCGGCAAAACGAACACAGGATAATGAGAAGGATATTACCTGGAATGTCCGGACCCTTTCAAGGGATTGTACCGCTGCCCGACTGGTTGATGTCCTCGTTAACGCAAAGGCTGACATCACCGCCCTGCAGTAAATGCGATGGACGGGACAAGGAAAGACGACCATCGGACCTTGTGACGTATACTACAGTGGCCAGACACGCGGCAAAGCGCGTGGTGTAGGATTCGTGGTGGGAAAGAGACTTCGCCGCCAAGTACTAGTGTTCACCCCCGTAGACGCGCGTCTCACTGCGATCCGCATCAAAGCGAAATTTTTCAACATAACATTTATCTGCGCCTATGCCCCGACTGAGGAGACGGACGACGCAGAGAAGGACTCCTTCTACGATAAACTTGAACAGACTTATGATCGCTGCCCCCAACATGATATCAAAATCGTGCTCGGCGACTTTAAGCGAAGGTGGGCAAGGAAGGAGTCTTTGGTCCAACAGTTGGAAAATTTAGTCTCCATGATATAACATCCCCCAACGGCACTAGGTTGATTGATTTCGCCGCTGCTCGCAATATGGTCATCAGTAGTACCAGGTTCCAGCATAAACGAATACACCAAGCCACATGGCTGTCTCCTGATCAAAGAACAAGAAACCAGATTGATTATGTCATGATCGACGGCAGACATAGCTCCACCGTTCTGGACGTGCGTACCCTTCGTGGTCCCAATATCGCCTCGGACCATTATCTTGTTGCAGCCAAGATACGCAAACGCCTCTGTGTAGCAAAGAAAGTGCGCACAGTAACGGAAGGAAAGTTTGACGTCGAGAAGCTGCGCACGACACAGACAGCTGACAATTTCTCCACTCGACTCTCACACCTGCTATCGGAGAGCAATCCTCGACCTAACGATGCAACCGAGCAATGGAAGCATATCTCTCACTCATTACGTACCGCCGCTGAGGCCACTATAGGGTTCCAGCGAGCCCGCAAAAACAACTGGTACGATGAGGAATGCAGCACTGCCTCGGACAAAAAGGACGCTGCCTACAGGGAGACGTTGCGAAAGGGCGCAACCCGCAGTGTATGGCAACGCTATCGTGAGGCAAAGAAGGAAGAGAGACGCCTTTTCAGAAAAAAGAAACGTGAGGCCGAAAGGCGTGAGTGTGAGGAGCTTGAGATGCTGGCTGACAGGAATGATGCCCGAAAATTCTATGAAAGGATCCGGCGGATGACGGAAGGTTTTAAGACCGGGGCAAGTTCCTGTAAGGACAATAATGGCGACCTGGTAACCGACGTACAGAGTGTACTTAAATTATGGAGGGAGCACTTCTCCTCACTGCTAAATTGCGAGGGAGACGTCGAACCCGATACCCCAATCCCTGACGATGGAAAAGTCGTCCCACCACCTGACTATGATGAAGTGAGGATAGCTATATCCCGGCTCAAAAACAACAAAGCGCCTGGAAAAGACGGACTACCCGCCGAGCTGTTCAAACACGGAGGCGAAGAGCTGGTAAAAAGCATGCATCAGCTCTTATGCAGAATATGGTCAGACGAGTGCATGCCTCCAGATTGGAATTTAAGTGTGCTCTGCCCAATCCACAAGAAAGGCGATCCCGCTAACCGCACCAACTACCGCGGAATCAGCCTTCTTAATATCGCATATAAGGTTCTTTCTAGCGTATTGTGTGAAAGACTGAAGCCCATCGTAGACAAGCTGATTGGACCTTATCAGTGTGGCTTTAGACCTGGTAAGTCTACCATCGACCAGATTTTCACGATACGCCAAATCCTGGAGAAGACCCATGATAAAAGAATCGACACACACCATCTCTTTGTCGATTTCAAAGCCGCTTTTGACAGCGGAAAAAGGAGTTGCCTGTATGCCGCCATGTCTGAATTTGACTTCCCTGCAAAGCTTATACGGCTTTGCCAAATGACGTTGAGCAATACTAACAGCTCCGTCAGAGTCGGGAAGGACCTCTCTGAGCCATTTGAAACCAAACGAGGCTTCAGACAGGGCGACTCCCTTTCGTGCGATTTCTTCAACCTGATGCTGGAGAAGATAATTCGAGCAGCAGAGCTAAACCGCAATGGTACAATCTATTACAAGAGCGTGCAATTGCTGGCGTATGCCGATGATATTGATATCATTGGCCTTAACAACCGCGCCGTACGCGCTGCCTTCTCTGGACTGGATAAAGAAGCGAAGAAAGTGGGTCTTGCGGTCAACGAGGACAAGACGAAGTATTTGCTGTCATCAAAGAAAGAATCGGCGCACCTGCGCCTTGGCAGCCACGTCACTGTTGATAGTTACAAATTTGAAACTGTGAGGGACTTCGTCTATTTGGGAACCAGCATTAACACCGAAAATAATATCAGTCTAGAAATCCAACGGAGAATCACTCTTGCGAACAAGTGCTACTTTGGACTGAGTAGGCAATTGAGAAGTAAAGTCCTCTCTCGAAGAACAAAGATCACGCTCTATAAGTCTCTCATCATACCTGTTGTTGTTGTTGTAGCGAGGTGTAGCCCTGCCTAAATGTCAGACAGGGTCACCCCAAGTGTATTGCTCTTGGCCGAGTCGATATAAGAAAACGGCCCGGGTCGTTTCGGCACGATGGGTACAGCACAATTACTGGTACCGTTCTCGTAGAACCGGCAATACAAGAAACTAGACGTGTAGGCTATGTAGGTCATTTAGCGTTACCCAGGGTGCACCAACTGGGAGGCGACCTACTTTTACACCCCTTACATCATACCTGTCCTGATGTATGGCTCAGATTCATGGACAATGTCAAGAGAAGATGAGATGGCCCTTGGAGTATTTGAGAGAAAAGTTCTCCGGAAGATTTATGGTCCTTCCCGTGATGCCGACGGCGAGTATCGAAGGAGATTTAACGATGAGCTGTACGAGCTTTACGCAGATCTGACCATAGTCCAGCGAATTAAAGCCCAAAGGCTCCGCTGGCTGGGTCACATCATGCGAATGGACAAAGAAGCTCCAGCCCAGAAGGTTTTCCAATCGTCACCCGAATTCGGCAGCAGAGGAAGGGGGAGGCCTCGACTGAGATGGAAACAACAGGTGGAGGATGACTTGAACTCCCTTGGGGTTTCCAATTGGCGTCAGTTATCGCTAAAAAGGAATGACTGGCGTGCTTTGATAGGCGACGGCCAAAACGCTTAGGCGGTTAAGCGCCAATAAATGATGATGATGATGATGATAAACAACCATTTGACTTAACAACAAACGCTTCTTCACACGCCATAGGTGCCGTTTTATCCCAAAACGGCAGACCTATCACCATGATCTCAAGAACCCTTTCTCCAGCAGAGGAGAACTATGCAACCAACGAAAGGAAACTCTTGGCGATAGTGTGGGCCCTACAAAAACTTCGCAATTATTTGTACGGTGTAAAGCACCTTAGCATTTTCACAGACCACCAACCGCTCACCTTCGCTTTATCTGACAAAAACTCAAATGCAAAGATGAAAAGGTGGCGCGCTTTTGTGGAAGAATATTCACCAAAGTTTCATTACAAACCAAGCGAGGAAAATTTTGTTGCTGATGCGCTCTCACGGCAACATATAAACACACTAGGCCACGAGCCAGACTCAGAAAGCATGGTCGCTAACAGTGAGCTGTCACTGACTCAAACGATAGCCACAGTAAAAAACCCGATTAACTGCTTCAAAACCCAAATTATTCTGGAAGAGGGAAAGACATTGCCAGTTAACACAACTATTATTTTTAGGACACGAGTGAGGCATCGAATATCTTTTACTAACCTACAAGATTTATTGAAAGCCATGAAACAATGCGTAAATCCGAATGTTGTTAACGGGTTGCTATGCGAACTCCCAACCTTGGCACTAATCCAAAACGACATCTTTTCCAGGGGTAAAGTTCCGCCACACTACAAAGCAGGTTATCGACGTTTTTAATAAGGAGGACCAAAGAGAAATCCTCCAAACCGAACATAATCGTGGAAATTTACATAATTATGGAAAATTACTACTTCCCTAATCCTAAAAGAAATAGTTTCAAATTGCAAAATATGTCATGAAGCAAAATACCAACGACGCCCCCCAAACCCCGAAATAGGACAACCCCCATACCCTCATACCCAGGAGAAATCCTTCACGTTGACATTTATTCAACAGACAAAACACATTTTCTCACAACAATAGATAAATTCTCAAAATTTGCAATGGTTTTCCCAATAAAATCCAGGGCCATAGTGGATATTAAGGAACCAATCTACGAACTCAACTTCTACAAAAACACTAAATTTATGGTTTGCGATAACGAGAGGTCGCTGAATTCAGAAACTATTAAGGCAATCTTAACAAACCACTTCGGAGTCACGATCTACACCACGCCACCGGCTCACAGTACAACGAACGGCCAAGTGGAGAGGTTCCACAGTACAATTACGGAAATTACACGCTGCCAAAAGCTCGAGACTTGCATTTCCGATACGGTCGAATTGATTCTGCTAGCAACGGCTAAGTACAACCGCACCGTCCATTCCGTGACAAAAAGGAAGCCTATAGACATCATCCACGCAGCACCCGACGAACTGGTTAATGAAATAAAGAATAGACTTATACAAACCCAACAAAACGACTTGAAAAGACACAATATAATGAGACGAACAAGACAATATAAACCAGGGGAAAAAGTTTTTTTAAAGACGAATAAAAGAATAGGAAACAAATTCACTAAACTTTACACCGAAAAAACAGTCCAGAGCGATTTAGGTACCTTTGTCTTAATCGACGGACGTAAAGTTCACAAAACCACCTTAAAACACTGAAATTTTTTCTTCCTTCTTTGGGTAACTCTGCTCTTGACAATAGATCATTGAGCCAACGCGAGGATATGCAATTATACCAGCTCCCACTACATCCCAATAACAACAGGGAAAGTGATCCTCCACGAACATTACGAATTTCTGCCACACAAGACAAACTTGACGGAGTTCGAAGCGATAGCGGAAGAAAAAGATATATAATTTTAGAGCAGTTTCCACTTTCTCACGCCAGACAACTTCTCCGAAACGACGCTAACCAAATATTAAAACTACTAGACGCGGTCAGAATACATCACCGACATGCTAGAGGCATTAATATTCTGGGGACTGCATTAAAATACATAACCGGCACCCCAGACTTTGACGACTTCCAAGCAATTGAGACCAGAGCCGAAGCCCTCATAGAAGCAAATGAACAACAAGCAACGATTAATTCAGTTACACAAGGGCAAATTAACGAACTGACGGTGACAGTTAATAAACTTTTCGCACAGGCAAAACGGACGCAGATCGATACGGGAAATCTCTTTTCTTTAGTCGGCACTAGAAATAGAGCGGCAATAATGGAGTTAGAATCTATTATAACATCAGTAGCTCTGGGAAAAGTAAATGTTATTAACCCCATTCTGCTTAATGGCATGGAAATAAACAATATATTAGCTGCTGAGCTCTCTGCAAATACCAGTATAACTGACATACTTTCTGTTTCTAAATTTAAGATATTTCAGAATGCACAGTTTATTTATTTCATTATTAAATACCCAAAAATAGCTAGGATTTGTAATAACGTAAAGTTACTGCCCGTTATACAGAGGGGAAGAATTATTTCTTTAGAAACAAATGTTATAGCTGAATGCAACGGAGAATACAGCCCCCTTTATAACTGCAGAGAAGCCATAACAGCAAACTTCTGCCGACCCTTGAAAGAAAGTCCCTGTGTACGGCAACTACTTAACCAACACATCGCAAAATGCAAAACCAAATCTGCGGATCACGTGCCCGCCATTGAGGAGATCGATAACGGCATAATTTTAATTAATGACTAGCCCGCGATAATACAAAACGGAAATTTGACAAGATTAAGAAGAGGGACTTTTTTGATAACTTTCAAGGGTAATATTATGATAAACACCACTACTTATAACAACTGGAATGAGGTGATGCGTTCACATCCCGAAGCAGTACCCACACAGCACGTTAACTTCACCGAACATATCGAGTTACTATCACTTCCATACCTGCAAAGAATTAATGTGGAAAACCTGAAACACATAGCACACCTACAGAATCTTATTGATACTCGCTCGATACAATCAGGAAGCGCATTACTCTTAATCCTATTAGCCGTAGCTACAAGCATAGCAATATTTCTGAGGAGACGCCAAGGAAATATGGTAGTACTGAAGAACATCATAAAAGAAACCGAGGACGCTTTCACTTCAAGAGGGGGAGTAGTTAACACAGGTGAACATTCAACCGGCCAAAACACCACTTCCACCGAATTTACTGACGGCGCGTCTATAGCCTTACATTTAACAGCAAGCAAAAGTTCAATACCGCTTTAATAGCTCATCCGGCCATTCTGCCGACATTTCGACTGTTGGACATTTTTAAAGCACTCATCTTGGAAACCTTGTGTCTTTTAATATAGCAATACTCGTGTTCAACGGCGGATTTAGGGGGCACGGCCCACCCCAGACGGCATTTTTATATACTGTGGATGCTCCATCACAATGGATTTTTAGTAGAAAAAGACGAAAAATAATTGAATTTGAATGTGAGTTCTATACATTCCTGTACTCGTGAAGATAAATTAAGTATGTACTTATTTATTTATGCCCCCCCCCCCCCCCCCAGAGCCTCTGTGCCCCAAGAACAAAATCCTGGATCCGCCCTTGCGTGTTTTTGAAAAAAATGCAGAAAGCGAAATATCTGTCATTTAAGTTAATAAACAGCAAAACTAAAATTTAAGCAATGAAAATTTAGAATTGAACAAATTGCAAGGATTGCCCGCTTTTCGGGTGTTTTGGTGTGTTCTTGTATGTACTCGGACATGTGTATTGGTGAGCGTTTGCACTTGCGACAATAAATAAATTTAACTTAAGTAGGATTTGACTTACCGGAGCAGCGCTTCCACCATTGGCCATGGCTATATCACTATACCCGTGAGTATTCAGTGCGGTCGAGATAGTGTTGGCACTCAACTTGGTGTTCCTAGAAGTAAGGTAGTGGAAGTTTTTTTTTAATTTTTCATTATAGTTAGGAAAGAGACAATAGTATATCGATTCCATTGTTTGTTGTAAATTCTAGAAAATATATATGTGTCCAGAAAGTTAAAGCAGATTCGCTTGTTGTTATCGACAACACTGACAAGAAATAGTGGGACAACACTTACCACGAATGGTGGGGCCGCACTGCTATAAAGGGGCAACACTGTAACATAAAAGAAATCGACAGCAGCAACTTCAACATCGGACAGACGACTTTAGATTCACCACCGGCAATGTAAATTACAACAGTTTCGCGTCATTAAACATTTAACTTTAACTTAAAATGTAGTGTTTTTTTCTTTACATGCCTGCCTTCTACAACATCCTAAAATTTGTTCTTTGCCGGTGCAAATTGTTTGCCGCCTTTTGCACATTTTTGCTGATTGCCGATTGACACTTCGGACTTCACTCACACAGATTGGAATAGCCGCAGATTATTCAACCAGCCAATTTAATATACAAATCTATTTATTTAATATATTATATGTACAATTTGTTTAGAAAATAGTTTTCGTTGCAGATATTCCTGCATTTTGAGTTTCGCTATATTCCTGCATTCTGAGTTTCGGTATATTCCTGCATTTTGAGTTTCGGTGTAAGTCACTGCAAATTGAAGACAGTTTTTAGCCGCCAACAACTCGCTAGCAAGCAGCCATTTCTACGACATTTTAAACATCGTATTATATTATAAAATAGCCTAATCCGCCGACAACTTGCAACAAAGGAGTATATATATGTAAATTGTTAGCAAATACAGTCGACATTTTTTATAAAATCAATTGCCGAACATTCGCCAGAAAAAGCCATTTTGCAAAATCTAACATACAGTTTGGGATCGTCTTTATATAATTAATAATTTGCGATTGTCGCCGCCACATTGCAGCCATTGATAGTTCGTTTACGAAGATGCATATACATACACATTCGAGGGTTTAATCTTCGATAGGTTAGGTTAGGTTCAAGTGGCTGCCGCAGAGGCACACTTAGGCCAATTTTGAAAGACCCGCTGTGATACCACCAACACAAGGAAAGTCAGTCCCGGGACCCAGCCATATGGAAAATCCCTGAGTTGTTGGGATTTTCCACATAGCAGAATCCCGGGACTGACACTCCTAAACCGACACCGTTACTCCTCCTCGAACCACTTAGATGACTTTATGAAGCCCATCAAGTCCTTTATGTCCAGTTCCGCGATCTGGCTTAGGCTATCCAGGAACGGAACTCCCAAAAAGCGCGATATATATATGCAAATTTAGCCATGTCATTTGCCGCCAAACCCATACATTTGCCGCCAAAATCATATCGCCGTCGTGTTATACTTTGCCAATAGTCGTCGCCCATTTGGAGAAACTTCACACTTCGGCTATTGAGAAACACATATTTACATCTTGAGCTACATAGATTTTTGAAAACAAATTAATATTTGCCCGTCGTAATTTTTTGCGCTATATGGTCTCGTTCCGACAAACTACACTTGCTGCCGTATTTTTTCATTCGTCGTTTACCGCACTTTAGCCAAATTATTTTATCATTATACTGCAACAGTTGACAGTCGCCGCCGTACAACTACAAATAATTTAGTTTTTTGCCATTTGCCAGCTTTATTATCAGGTAGTACTTGCGGTATTAATGATAACAAGAGGCAGAGGCATAATGGAACAACAACGCCGTGTAGAGTCGGAGGGAGAGTCAGAGTTAGACCAAACAGTAATACAAAATACAAATACGCCCACGGGTCAACAGCAGCAAACGGGGCCCGATGACAGATTAACAACTTTAATCGCTTCTATCACTGCGATGCGCGAATCGATCGTCGAGCTTCGAAAAGATACAAACGCACAGCGAGCTGATATACAGCAACTACGTCAGCGAATGGACAACGAAGAAACAGGTACCACACGCCGTACTTCATCAAGCTTGAATGCCAGTGGTGCCCAGGAAGTTATCGTCGCCACACACGAGCAGCAGTCATCATCATCATCCGCAGATACGCCTCAGCAACATGCACAGTCCATCTACGCACCGGTTCTCATGGATAACGCCTCTACAAGAATATATCCACTGCTAGTATTCGAAGGGTGTGCAGAGGACTGGCCGCTATTTTTTGCTTGCTACAACGACACAACGCGCGAGTTTAATTAGGTTAGGTTAGGTAGAAGTGGCTGCCGCAAAGGCACACCTAGGCCAGTATTAAAAGGCCCGTTGTGATACCATCAACACTAGGAAAGTCAGTCCCGGGACCCGGCCATATGGAAAATCCCAGTGCTATTGGGACTCTCCACATAGCAGAATCCCGGGGCTGACACTCCTAAAACCGACACCGTTACACCTCCTCGAACCATTTAGATGACTTGATGAAAGCCATCAAGTCCTTTATGTCCAGCTCCGCTACCTGGCGTAGGCTATCCAGGAAGGGAACTCCGAAAAAGCGCCTTCTCGCTCCGCTTAAAGCCGGGCAGTTGCAGATGAGATGCTCCACCGTTTCCTCCTCCTCATCATCTTTGCAACTCCTACAGCATCGTCGGTAGGGTACACCCAGCCTTGCTGCGTGCCTTCCAATAAGGCAGTGCCCGGTTAAAACCCCTATTAATATAGATATATCCCTTCTTCTTAGGGTGTAAATATATTTAGATCTTTTAATATCCCATTTTGGCCAGGATTGTTTGGATACTCGGCACCCTGGCGATAAAAGCCATCTTTCATTGGCTTGTCGGAGTGTATGCTCCTTCAGCATTAGCTTGCATGTGGCAAAGGGCATACCTAAGCGTTCTTTATCCTGAAGAACTAGCTTGGTCGTGCCCTGCCTAGCAAGTTCGTCTGCCCTACAGTTTCCCTCAATGTCCCTGTGTCCCGGGACCCATGTGAGGCTCACGCGGTTCTGTTGGGCCATCTCCTGAAGAGATCGACGACAGCTGAGCGTCAGTTCAGAGTTGAACAAGTAAGAGCCAAGGGATTTGACTGCCGCTTGGCTATCGCTTGGCGTCCATGATTGCTGAGACCTCAGCCTGGAAGACGCTGCAATGATCAGGCAGTCTGAAGGAAAGCTCAAGGTCCAGATCCTTGGAATAAATCCCTCCTCCAACTCTGCCGTCCAACTTCGAAGCGTCGGTGTATATGGAAATTCCGCCATTAGTAGCAGGACACCGATCCGTCCTCTCCCAGTCTTCCCTGCTGGGAATGTTTATTCTGAACCAGCTATCTCCGACTGTTGTGGTTGCACAACGGTCCGTGCTCGGAGGGAGAAAGCTGTAAGAATCCAGAATACCGGAGTGTCCAGTAGTGCCTGCGCCCCAGCCGGAAGTTTCCCTTAGACGCAGAGCCGATGCTGCCACTGCCCGGTACCCTTCCAGATCGAGTGGCAAAATGCCAAGAATGGCCTGGAGAGCTTCGTTGGGCGTTGTTCTCAACGCGCCGCTTATACAGATCATGCTAGATCTGTGGACTTTACCTAACAGGTTTAGGTTGGCTGCCTTGCTCAGCGCAGGCCACCATACCACGACTCCATACAGCATAATTGGCCGGATTATCGCAGTGTAAATCCATCTGCAGATTTTGGGACTGAGCCCCCATTTTTTGCCAATGGCTCTTTTACAGGTGTAAAGTGCAATGCACGCTTTCCTCTGGCGCTGGATGACATTCTCCTTCCAGTTGAGCTTTCTATCCAGAACTATGCCTAGGAATTTGGCTTTGTCAGCCAAGTTCAGGCGCACGCCATTTAGTTCTGGTAGGCTTAGCGTTGGTATTTTGTACCGGTTAGTATAAAGGACAAGCTCCACTTTTCCCGGGTTGATATTAAGTCCGCAGCGAGATGACCACGAGGAAACTGCTCGCAGTGCTACTTGCATCAAGTCACACAGGGTTTGTGGGAATTTGCCCCTGTATGCAATAGCTAAATCGTCTGCATATGCAACTATCCTCCCGCCCCCCCAGCTTGTGTCTCGTAGCAACGAGTTTACAGTGAGGTTCCATAAAAGCGGAGAGAGAACACCACCCTGAGGCGTTCCTCTTGTGACATAGCGTGAGAAATCAACTGTGCCCAGTGTAGAGCCTATTTTTCTTCCCTTTAGTAGCTTATCAATTAGTCCAATAAGAGACCTGCTTATGCCCAGATTAGTTAGAGCGGTGTTAATAGCCTTCGGGCTTATATTGTTGAAGGCACCTTCAATGTCTAGGAAGGCCACGAGACAGTAATCTTTTTCATACAACGATTTTTCAATAACAGAGACAAGGCTGTGAAGCGCAGTTTCCGTTGATTTACCTTTGGTGTATGCATGTTGATAGCTAGAGATAAGGTTGCTATCAATAGTAGAGGAGAGATAATCGCTAATTATCCTCTCGAAGGTTTTGAGTGCAAAGGACGGTCTGTAGTCCTTAGGCTCATAGTGTGAGGCCTTCCCAGCCTTAGGAATAAAGACTACCTTGGCGCTTCTCCAGGAGTGCGGAATGTAGTTGAGAGCCAGGCAGGCTGAAAAGAGATATACCAGCCATTTAGCCGATGTTTCCAACGTGTTTATGAGTTGTGCGGGGAAAATCCCGTCTGGCCCAGCAGCCTTGAACGGCTCAAAGCTTTTGATCGTCCACCTTACCCTTTCCTCCGTGATGGGTATATTCACTGCCATGTTTGTTGCAGATGCTAAAGCTGCTTCATGCAAGTTCCCCGGAAAGTGTGTATTCAATAGCAGCTCCAGGGTTTCCCCTTCCCTGCTAGTCCACGATCCGTCAGGCTTCCGCAAATAGCTAATGGCTGTTTGAGTTTTTGAGAGCACTCGTCTAAGTCTCGCCGTATCATCGACCTTTTCGACCCCGGTGCAGAAATCTCTCCACGAAGTTCTCTTCGCCTGCCTTAGGGCCCTTTTATAGGCCCTCAGTTTAACTTTATATTCGAGCCATTCAGGCTCCGTACCGAGGCTCCTGGCCCTATTAAATTGCTTCCTGCAGGACTTGCGGAGCGAATCCAGGTCGTAGGACCACCAGTGTGGTCTATGTTTACCGCGTGGTTTCGGCACTGGACAAGCCTGCTCTAGGGCATTTGAGAGCGCCGTTGTAAAGGTCGCAACCAGATCATCCAGTTCTCCTACTGATGATGGAGCTTGTGGGGGTAACACTGGTAGGTCCCTAACTAATATTTGATTATGTAGCTGCCAATTAGTGTTGCGTGGATTGCGTTTCATAACTGGCTGCTCAACAGAAAAATCTAAGGCAATTTCTATGTACCGGTGGTCGGAAAATGAATGCTCCTCAAGAACACGCCATTTCCTAACCCACTCATAAGCGCCTTCGCTACAAATAGTGAGGTCTATGACCTCCCTACGGGCTTTAGTGATAAAAGTAGGCTCGTTACCCACGTTACAAACCACCAGGTTAGTTGTTAGTAGGTAGTCAAACAGAGACTCGCCCCTAGCGTTAATATCGGAGCTTCCCCACTGGACGTGATGAGCATTAGCGTCAGCTCCAATAATAAGATGACCCGTGCAGAAATTTTCCACCAGATCTTTCACCTCCTTTTGTGGAGGAGGTTCTTCGGTGTCATAGGGCATGTAGACCGACGCCATCGTCAGGCTGGTGCTGCCGACCGTTAAGCTGGCAGCTGTAACGTTAACATTTGTATAGTTGGGTAAGAGAAAGGTGTTCAGCTCAGACTTGACCAAGATACAGGTTCTGACCTTGCCCACCTCATTAGCTCGGATGAGCTTGTACCCCTTAGCCCCTAATCCACAGATCCTTGAGCTATTAACCCAGGGTTCTTGGATAAGGACCACGTCTACGTCGCCTTTATAAAGACGACGGCTTAGGGCAGCTGAGGCTGCTTTAGATTTGTGCAGGTTAATCTGAAGCACCACCAACATGAGAGCGCTCAGACTTCCCTACCACCGTCGTACCGTCGTGGAGGTCTACCCCGTCCCGGGGCCTATCTCTCAACGACAATTTATCTGCACAATTTGGCGTGGCGGAATCTCTACTGTCTGAAGCGGCATCAACGTTAGTGTGCACCGGATTGCCCTCCACCACCGTGCGGTCGAGGTCTTCCGCGTCCGTTAGGCTATCTTCCATCGCCGAGTCGTTCACGGCTTCCTCGCAATTTGACGTGGCGGATACCATACTTTCCTCGTCTGATACCCCTGCCTCCTCTTCTGGTCCTTCGATTTCCGAGTCCTTCGAAGCGGCCGGAATGGCAGCGCGTTGTGCATCGCCACGGTATACGTGGATCACGATCTGACCCATTCCATAATGCACTCGTCCGTTGCACTGTTTAAGGGGCTCGAGTGCCTCCTTATTCAAAGTTAAAACCACCTGTCTATGAGGCCCAACCTCACCCTCGACCAGATTGACACTCCAGTCCTGCGTCGGGAGAGACGGATTCCAGGCCTGCAGCATCTCAAGAATATTCTCCGGTTCAGCAGGGATGGCAGGAATCCATGCCCTTGGCCGGGCCGGAATGTCCTTCCAGTCGACGACCTCGATTTTTGCCCCTGGGTAGACTTCACCCAGTCTTGCAACTGCTGCCTTGTACAGTGCAACAGTTCTTGCATCCTCACACGCGAAAACTTTAATCTGACCCTGGTGCCAACCCGCGTCTGTACCCCGCGGCGGACTACCCGGAGACTCACGCCATATGTCGAGAAGGGCCCTGCCAATTTCGTTCCGGACATACAGCCACCGGTCTCTAGGGATGGACCAACGGTCGTTGCCTCGATCAATGACACCTATAAGGATCCTGTCCTTGGTCACTTCAGCAAAGCTGGGTTTGCCCACTACTGGGATATTCTGATACCACTTCGGATGGGGATCCACCTCTCCGTCCGATCTCTGGCGTTTGAAGGGATTCCCGTTCAGCCTTTTAGGCGCATAGGGCCTTTGGAAATTTGGTATCGGAGCTTTCGCTTTCTCCACCATCTTCCTTTCATTCAGCGATAGTGTATCCTGCGATGCTCCCTCATATTTCTTCAGGATCCTTGCAGCCTTCCTTTTATCCCAGTACGCAAAGCGTCGGGGAGATGTCTTTTGGGAGGAGTTCAGACCCGTAGTTGCCATCGCGGTCTCTCCCTTTGATAGAAGCTTAGTTGCGTCTTCCTTCTCTTTCGGATCACTGAGGCCAGGTCCCGAGAGCATTGCCACAGACATTGAGAGGTTGATGTTCGTGCCGGCGCTTGATGGAAGTTTAGCATCCGCCGTTTTCTGCTTACCTGCGTATGCAGCCGCACTGGTGCTGGCTTTCATCAAGTCACTCTCACTTGCTAGCAGTTTCGAGGATGACCGACCCGTAGTTACCATCGTTGTCGGTCCCCCAGTTGACTTTGAAATAGAGTTTGTCCTCCGGCGTTGTGATTTCTCTTGCTCCAGCATAGTTCTCCTCTGCTGTGGAGTAAACGAAGTTATTGATTCTTTTGAATTTTGAGTTGTATTCATCTTGTTCGTACGACCCCTCGCCGGACAGGGCCAGCTTGGGGTCAAGGGTGGATTAAGGGGAATGTGTCGTCCGCCACGGCAGAGCCCCATACCGCGGTAAGACCATGGTTACTCTCTGAGGCGGTCCGGTATCAGAGAGGCACCGTTCGACTGCAGCCACGATTTGCCTCCCGGCTGCAAACGTCCAATGGGCACGGTATCGCGTAACACCCTGGATTGGGAGGGGGTAGATCTTTGTCATCGCGCCAGCGAGGCTAGGCTGCTCTCGTGATGTAGTGCCATGCGGAGCTATGAGCACAAGGGCAACGTAGCCCCGTGGCTATCGACTAAGCCCTCGTACCGCGTCAAGGTATCCACCCTTCACGAAGGGCGAGTTTAATTATAGCAACAGACAAAAATTTAATACGTTTGCAGAAAGCCCTTCGTGGTGAAGCAAAACGTGCCGTTATGTCGCTCCTGATACATCCAGAAAATGTGCCCAACGTATTAAGTGAATTGCAGTTTAATTTTGGTCGTCCAGAGTTGCTAGTCCGCTCGCATCTAAATAAGGTTCAGAGTTTTGCCAACATTCCTGAGACCCGCCTTGACATGATTTTAGAACTAGCCTCTAAGGTACGTAATATAGTAGCATTTTTCAAATCAGCCAATTGTGAGCATCATTTGACTAATCCAACGCTGTTGGAGTCATTGATAACTAACTGCCCCCCTCAAAACAGTTTGAGTGGAGTAGACGCGCCGCCGAAATTACATCATACCCCACTATTGAAATGTTTGCTCAATGGTTGAGTGAGTTAGCACGAGTAGTTGCCCTGATGCCCAAGGTTGCCGACAGAAGTGCCGTTACAACAGCGCCACGTAGAACCACTCAATCGACCAACAATCGACAACCAATAGCAGGAGGTGGTAGTCGCCGACTACTACATGCACAAGAAATGCCTCAGCGAAGACAACAACGGTGCGCCCTATGCAGTCAGGAGCATCAGCTATCAGAATGTCAACAGTTTATTTCCAAGAATGTGAACGAAAGGTGGACACTAGTAAAACGCCATCAGCTGTGTTTCGGTTGTCTGATCAAAGGCCACAATTTACTTACATGCAAGAGACGTGTCACTTGTGGTATTAATGGGTGTCAACGTAAACACCACCAACTGTTACATACACAAAACGAAAGCCAAGTAGAACGCGTCTACAATTGTCAACAAGAAAGTCAATTAGCTTTATTTTGCCTGTAACGTTGATAGGACCCCTAGGTAAACTTGATACTTACGCCATGATCGACGAAGGTTCGTCGATATCTCTTATAGATGCCAAAGTGGCTCACAACTTGGGTCTACAAGGACAGTCGTCGTCATTATCGCTGCAGTGGTATGGTGAAAACAAAACTACTGAAAAGTCAAAAAGGGTAGCAGTTGAGATACGAGATCGAGCCGAGGGCCAAACGTTCACAATAAAGAACGTACGAACTATATCTAATTTAAATTTGCCAACACAATCTTTTAATAAAAATAGTTTTGACTATTTGAAGTCAGTACCAATGCCGAATTATACAAATACGACGCCCGATATTCTTTTAGGCCTTGATAATTCGTTTTTAGGCATAGCACACACAACTGTTTATGAAGGACCGAGTCAGCTTGTTGCCGCTAAAACAAAATTAGGTTGGATGGCGTATGGGCCATCAGATAAGTATGCCAAAAACGACGCTCGAGTTATGGTGGTTAGAGAGCCAACTAGCATGAAGCATAAATTACATAAATTGGTTGAAGAATATATTACTGGTGATACACTGATATTAAGGTTATCATATAGCGACACAATCGAGTCTGACGACGATAGTAGAGCAAGAAAGATTCTAGATGATACAACTAAGTACGATGGACGGAGTTATGAGGTAGGCTTGTTGTGGCGAAAAGACGGCATTGAGTTACCCGATAGTTTTGTTATGGCAAGTAAGCGCTTGCAAGGTATTGAAGCACGTATGAAGATAGACGCTGAATTTGCGTTAAAGTACAATCGCGAAATAAACAAATACATTACTAAAGGATACGCTCGACAACTATCGGATGAAGAAGCAAGTAAAATCAAGCCGACAACGTGGTATCTACCGCACTTTGGTGTCGTCAATGCTCATAAGCCGGAGAAGCTGCGCATAGTTTTCGACGCGGCCGCAAACGTCTCGAACGTATCACTCAACAGCGTTTTGCTCAAAGGGCCAGAGAAGGTTCAATCACGTTTAGCTATTTTGTTTAAATTCCGCCAAGGAGCCATCGCCGTAGCTGGAGATATTGAGGAGATGTTCTCACAAGTCCGCATCAGAGCTGAAGACCAAGACTCGCAACGTTTCTTGTGCGAGGTGATGACTTCAATCAGCCAGTACGTGTTTATGCTATGACGTCAATGATTGGATTTGGAGCTGCCTGCTCACAGTGTTGTGCCGAGCACATAAAAAACTTAAATGCCTTGAAATTTTCTTCACAATTGCCAAAGGGTGTCGATGCGGACGTGAACAAAACATATGTTGATGATATCGTCATTAGTTTTAACAATCTTCAAGAAGCCGAAAAAACTGTTCGTGAAGCTATTGATATCAACGCTTCAGCTGGATTTCGACTACGTAAATTTATTTGGAATGACAAAACATTGCAAGCAAGCCTTAATGGTGAAGATGACACTGGATGGACAGATGTCAACATGGAAAGACAAACAACTTCCCATAAAATACTCGGCATGTATTGGAATACAACGACAGATACGTTTAGATTTGAATTCAAATTTGTCAAAGTTGCCAAAGATATTTTACATGGCCATCGAGCGCCTACAAAGAGGGAATTGTTAGGCATAGTCATGTCGATATACGATCCCTTCGGTTTTTTATCGTACGTTACAATAACAGCCAAATTACTTTTACAAACCCTATGGAAAGAGAACATAATGTGGGATGAGGAATCGCCTCCTCAGCTTGTCAAACAGTGGAAGAACTGGTGGCTGAAATTTCAGGTCGTCAACGCGTTATCAATCCCACGATGTTATTCACCTTAATTAGCCAAAGCCGAAGATGTACAACTACACATTTTCGTGGATGCTCACATTCCCGATTATATAAGCCATTCGTCAAGCATAGGCTCGCCGAAATCCTGACAACAACAACAGCCGATCAGAGGCACTGGGTACCAACCGCCTTAAACGTAGCAGACGACGCTGCACGCGTCATGTCAACTAACACACATACGCACAACACCCGCTGGTTTTGTGGACCGGAATTTTTACACCAGGATGAGGAGCACTGGCCTCAAGAAACTATAGTTTCATCAATCGAAGACGACAGCGAAGAAATTATTACTCAGCGTTTATTCGTTTGTGAACCAGGCGAGAAGTTAGTCAATTTTTCTAAATTCTCGAGTTTTTTCAAATTAACCAGAGTCGTTGGCTGGGTACTGCGTTTTATCAACAACATAAGAGACAAAAAATGTGTAAAAGAACTACGAGCCGATGAGTTAATTGCTGCCGAGAACCGGATATGTGAAATGGTACAGAGAGAAGTTTACCAACGTGAAATCGATCTACTGCGAAATAAAACCGCCATACCTAAAGATAGTACGCTATATGCATTGACGCCGTATTTGGATGACAAAGGTTTATTACGAGTATATGGCAGAATAAATTCAGCTTATTGTTTGCCACTGTCTGCGCGCCGGCCAATTATTTTGCCAGCACGTCATTACGTCACTAGTTTATTGGTGGGTGAATATCACAAACGGCAACACCACCAAAATGAATATCTAACAATCAACGAAATTAGACAACGATATTGGATCCCGTCTATTCGCAGCGTATTAAAGTCAGTCAAAAAAGAATGTCCAGTCTGTTCAAGATAGCGCGAAGCCAACCGCGCCACTTATGGGCCAGTTACCAGCAGATCGACTAACACCATATGTACGCCCCTTCACCTACAGTGGGGTCGACTACTGTGGACCGTTTAATGTTGCAGTGGGACGACGCAGAGAGAAACGCTGGATCGCATTGTTTACTTGCTTGACTACGAGAGCGGTACATTTGGAATTATCAGAAAATTTGTCAACGGATGCCTTCATCATATGTCTCCGCAACTTTGTAAATCGTCGTGGAGTGCCCATGCGTATCCGAAGCGACAATGGCACAAATTTCGTCGGTGCACAAAAGGAGATGAAAGAATCCGAAAGAATATTTGACTTCAGCGCAATTGAGCGCGAAATGGCCAAACGAAAAATTTAATGGATCTTCAATTGTCCCACAGATCCTGAAAGCGGAGGCTGTTGGGAAAGGCTCATTCAATGTACTAAGCGACTATTACATAATGTGTTGACAGAAGAAGCACCAAGGGTAGAAACATTCCGCAGCGTCATCATCGAGATAGAAAATATTATCAACAGTCGACCATTGACCGAGTTACCAATTTCGCCAGCAGAGAAAGAACTTCTTACACCAAATCATTTCCTACTGGGTTGCTTAAATTCGAAACGCCACACCCGGAAGAGGAACGTGCCTGTCCTAGAAAGCAATGGAAGATTGCGCAAAATTTAAAAGATCGCGCATGGAAGAGATGGACAGTGGAATATTTGCCGAGACTACTATGTCGTTCCAAGTGGAGAGACGACACAAATCCTCTTACGCCTGGAACAGTGGTCATAGCATTAAAGAAATCGACAGCAGCCAACTTCAACTTCGGACAGACGACTTTAGATTCACCACCGGCAAGAACACCAAATTTTAGCAACACAAAATTTTTTCTCGTCATTTTATTTATTGTATTTATTTATAAGTGCAATGTAAATTACAACAGTTTCGCGTCATTAAACATTTAACTTTAACTTAAAATGTAGTGTTTTTTTCTTTATATGCCTGCCGTCTACAACACTTGTATTAAAATTTAAACAATAATTTTTAAAAATTTTGTTTTAGAAGACATAACAAGACTGCTCATGTTTTTGAATATCCTGCCGCACCCTTGGATCTAAACCAGGCATCGTCATTTCATGGCACTGAGGTGCAATGCTCAACTCACACAGATTGCTATACTCTCTCGTTTTGTCGTAGTAAGAGCGCAAAAGCCAACTGACCATCTGTTGGCGTCGCACCCTTGGATCTAAACCAGGCATCGTCATTTCATGGCACTGAGGTGCAATGCTCAACTCACACAGATTGCTATACCCTGCAGCGAAACCTCAAACTAGTCAGAAAAATACTAGTATACAACTAGAATTTTCTGGTAGAACTCATACTAGGCAGGAAATATTCATTTCATACCAGTATATAACTAGAATTTTCTGTGTGAAATCATAATAGTCAGGAAATATCCATTTCATACCAGTATGCAACTAGAATTTTCTGGCTGAACCCATACTAGTCAGGAAATATACATTCCATACCAGTATACAACTAGATTTTTCTGGATGAAATTATACCAGTTGAAAAATACAAAATTCATTCGTTTCGTTCCCTCTTATAATTCATATATGCTTTTTCGTGATAGGGTAAATACAAATAGTTAGCCGCTGCTTTCTTAAGAATAAACATGAAAATAAAGTCGAGGGATAAAATAAAGGGTAAGCCAGGAAAATTCTGGTTGAAATGATACTAGTCCAGGTTGAATGCTTTTTGGACTAGTATAGGACTAGTATATTTTATACCAGTCCTTTTTGGACTAGTATGTGGACTAGTTTATTTTATGGAAATTATACTAGTCCAGGTTGAACTAGTATGGAACTGGTATTTTACAACTAGTATGACACTGGTATTTCCTGACTAGTAGATAACTGGTATATTCTGGTCGAAATCTGACAATTGACATCTCGTAGGACATCAACACGTAAAAAATACCATTTGCTTATATGGAAAAAAGACAGAACTCTGACTAGTTGGGCCCGGTGCACCAACTAGTTGCAAAGTAGTTTTCAACTAGTTGCTTTCGCTGCAGGGTACTCTCTTGTTTTGTCGTAGTAAGAGCGCAAAAGCCAACTGACCATCTGTTGGCGTCGCATCGTTCAGTAGCTTGCGGTCAGCATTGTATACCTTATATAGTAGCGCAACTCGCAAAAAACACACTAATACACACGCACAGCATATTCCCCATAAGCACAGAAAAATATTTTCTCAAACGTTTGGTAAAAAATAAGGGTCAATAATGTACCACGACTTGGACAAAATTTATTTTAGGGAATGGTATAGGGGGTCGTATGTATAAAAACTGTGAAAGTAGAAACTGCCGGACATTTATAGTATAATTTTTATATTTAATTATACCTCAAGTTAATACTCATTTAGCAAAAAAGTTTACCTGCTACTGGTAGTTTATCACTAAATCGAAAATTAATTGGTTGATTAATTGATATTAAGTTTTCAAAAAGTGAGAATTGACGTTGAAGGTTTCATCTCAAATGCGTCTCAGATTGATATCAAACATAATGGCTTATTGGGCTTCATACTATTCCTTCATTCCATTTCATTTGGAGTCACTCAGCCAGTGCCTTCCACTCAAATTCGTAAGAAGAAGAAAAGAAGTTGCCAAACTATAGAGGGATAAACAATGGCGGTCAGGCAAAAAGACAACAACGTACGCGCATACTTCGTTTTCATGCGCTTATATACCACGTCGCACAATGTCTTTTGAAAAAATTATATGATATCCAATGCCTTCGAGCAATGTAAAAATAAACTAAAATATTTTTTTTTCTATAAATAATTCTTCCCTTTTAGATTCGGTTAGATCATTTATGTTTATATGAGCCGATGGAACACAGTGGCGTGCCTAAAGCGGGCTACCCACCTGCCAAGAAATGCCTCAAGAAAAAAACCAGCATATATTTCTTGTGCCTGGTCAAGAAATTTTGACGTTTACCAAAATTTCCATTTTTTTTGCAAATTACTCTTACAAAAATGTATAAAACATGTGTAGCGCAATATGTACTCACCTTTGCTGTGAATCTGCACGTTTACCTCAAGAAATATATACGAGCATATTTATTTCTTGAGGTAAACCGGCGTTGCCACCTATCGAAAAGTGTGGTATTTTTTCTTATGAGCTGAGTATTGGCTCAAGAAAATTTGACGTGTGAAAACAGTTCTTGACCATTTCTTGAGCGTTTTTTTATATGAAGTTTGACATTTCTTGGCAGGCGAGTAGCCTGCTTAAGTGTTTCAATCAAGGCAAGCCCAGTCATTATACTCCAACAAAAGGACATACTTAGGTACTGCTGCCAAAGAACATTTCAGAAATTAGCATCGGCTTTTTGACAGATAGACTAACTTTATTTCGACTATGATAATGCCACTTTAACTTTTAGGTTCCTCCAATAGGTCGTTATTGTTGTCAGATTTTCTAAGCTACTCCAAGCTAACGGAAAATCACATAGATTAATTTGCACCATTCTCCCCATAGGGTAAAGGCACTAGTGGAAGGATGCTGTTTTTATTGTTGGCATCGATAAAAGCACTCCCGGAAGATTTTGGTGAAGGTTGTCCGAAGTGCCTGAGCTTTATATCAAAGGGTTTTTGATTTGCTCTTTCAAAATATCGGTACGCTCCGATACTAGCACCTTGTGGTATTTGTCTGACTGTGGCGGGAGCGATTAGGTATCACAAGTTTAACCTTCTAGGTCATTGCAAATCCTCCTTTCTTGCAATAAAGTTTGAAGTCATAACCCTTTGTGGGTTTTAGTCGCATCTTAACGAGGCATGTCTAACTGCGGGTATATTTTAAGCCCCGACATGCTAGACGTTTTATATTGTTCGACTTGTCTGAAAAAAGGATTTACAAAACAGAATGATGTCACCTCTCGAAGAAGCTCAGAAAAATACTGTGTTTGAGGAAGACCAGATTAAATAGCAATATGTATACTAGGGTGATTCAAAAAATATGTCGACTTGGTCTTACCCCCAAAAAAGTTAGGTATTGATGAGAAAATAAGCCTTGCAAAAAATTAGCGCTCTAACTTAACCCTTAAACTTGAAACTTTTTTGAAAATATTTTTACACAAAAAAGAAAGAAAATTCACTTTGAAATAAAAATTCCATTTTTCCCCATACAAAATGTATGGGAAAGGGCGAAAAAAAAATAGCCACCCCTAAGGGTTAAGTTAGAGCGCTAATTTTTTGCAAGGCTTATTTTCTAGTCAATACCTAAAGGTTCAGGGGGTAAGACCGAAAAAAAACCAAAATTTTTTTATTTGAATCACCCTAATGTATACCTTATATGATCGATTGTTGTGTAGAATCGGGGACGACTCTTTTAAGAACAAACAAACTCGTTCGGGGTTAAACCCCCCTCCCCCCAAAATTTGACAACACACCATAAAAAAAAATTGTAAAAGATGGCACATATGTACATGGATAAATATTTGTGTAAATACATGTTGTAAAATCTATGAATATTCGTGGATGTACATTGCCAATGTTTGTCAACATCTACTGATTATGTTTATAAAGAAGCAGTGTGGAGACATTTCCCTTAAAGTATGCTGAGGTTTGTTTTAATTTAATACAATTTACCAACGTGTGCACTTAACGAATATTTAATTCACCATAATCCAATTCGTTCCACAAAAGCTACTAGAAGGTCGCGTAGGAGCAGATGAGGTACTGAGGTTTAGGAGATGGAAAGAAGGAAGTATTTCGGAAAAACTAGACTGGAATTGCCAATAGAGATAGGGGCTTAACCCAAACATATGTGACAGAAAGGAATATGACATAGGAAAGAAAGCCGAGGAAGAGATGTTGATGATGAGGTATTGGACCCGAGAATAAGGTTGGCAAAAGTGAAAAAATTGTTTCAATAGAAATTAGTACCACCCTAAAATACATATCTAACCCGAACAACGTCGGCAGTAGCGGATTTAACGGGCGGCAAATGGGACATTGCCAACTGGGCCCTACTCAAAAAATAGACCAAAAAAGGCCCTAAACCCTTCCAGAACCAGAAATCTATGTGGATTCATCTGCCTCAAATCGTTGTTGTTGCGTTAACATGCAAAATCCAAAGGTACGGGATTGCCTTCTAGTAAAAATGAAATTTGTCTATTTCCGCACACACGCATACACACATTCACATCCCAACCTCCATTTGCAATGAAATCACAGCAATCTTGTTTAAAAAATTTAATTTTGAGAAAAAATATCTGTGTGGTCAAAGCTATGACGGTGCCCCTGTCATGTCTGGGGGTAGCGGAGGTGTTCAAGTGAAATTAAAAGAATTTCTCGACGACGGCGATGGATCATTTCTACCGTATATTCATTGTCTCAGTCATCAAATGAACTTAGTTTTGATTCAGGCAGCAGAAAAAATGCAAGTTCCTCAATCAAAGTTTTTTTCGCCACAATTGAAAGCATTTTTGTATATTTCGCTCACTCATATCGACGATGGGAAGAAATTTTGAAACAGAGCGAAGATTCATCACGAACCTCTGACGATTTTGGCATCAAGCTTCTAAAAGAATTAAAGAAATTTCTGACAGAACTCATACTAGTCAGGAAATATGCATTTCATACTAGTATGCAACTAGAATTTTCTGGCTGAATCAAACTAGTCAGGAAATATCGGTGCTACCCAAGAATTCAGAGGACAAAAATTCAGAAATGCTGTTTTTCAGAAAACATTATTCAGAAAACATTATTCAGAAAACATTTCAGACACAATCAGAAACAAAAAATTCAGAAGCAAAAATTCAGAAACAAAATTTTAGAAACAAAAAATTCAGAAAACCCTTTTCAAATACAAAAAAGCAATATAACAAGTACAAAATTTCCAAAAACACATTTATGCAGTTCTCACCTTTTTATGTTTCGAAATTGTATATGAAAATATGTATATAATTTATGGTTTAAAATGTTAAGACTGGTCAGAGAGTGACAAAGCATTATAAGTAAACAATCGCGACGGTCTTATATTGAGAGAATATGCAACAACAATTACAATGCTCTTTTATGTACGGTTAAAAATTTGAACCTAAATTTTAAACTTTTTTGGACTACATATATGACCAAACCAAATTTGATTTCAAATTCAATCTAGACCAGTTTTCATGAAAATTGGCTAAATGAAACGGGTTTCAATTATAAACCAGAAATGTTTTCACAATTTCTTAAAGATAAAATAAATTTTTTGTCCGTTGGGGGGAACTCGAACCAAGACTCCCCGCAGCATGCCCGTGTGGTCTACCACTGAGCTACATCGCACACATAAATGTTGTTGGCAAAATTCAATCTTGAATAAGCTTTCAAAAATAAATTTGAATTTTCAAACCCAAAAATTTTAGTTTTAGACCGAAAAGTTTTAAGAATAAAATAGAAGTAAAAAAATGTGGCAGCTGGCAGGATTCGAACGAAAACGCTCCGGAGTCACAGCCGACTGCTCTATCGCTGAGCTATGACGCACATGAAGTTTTTGTGGTCAAAATTCAATTACATTCAAACAAACCAAAAATAAAAAATTTAGACTGCTTTTTCATTTAGATTTTAAATCGAAACCAAAATAAATTGAAAATCTTTGTAGGTATTTGAACGGTTTGAAATATTGTACAAAAAAGTTTGAAAAATTGATTAAACTTTATACGGGTTTAAAATTTAGGTTCATTTTTTTTGCCGTGTGGGGACTAATTCATTTTATGGAAATCATACTAGTCCAGGTTGAACTAGTATGGGACTGGTATTTTACAACTAGTGCAATTCTAGGATATCATGACTAGTAGATGACTGGTATGTTCTGGTCGAAATCTGGCAATTGACATTTCGTAGGGCATCAATACGTAAAAAATACCAGTTGCTTATATGGAAAAAAGACAAAACACTGACTAGTTGGGCTCGGAACACCAACTAGTTGTAAAGTAGTTTTCAACTAGTTGCTTTCGCTGCAGGGTAGTGAAAGGATACTACACGTTAAAGGATTGAGTACCTACAACACGTTGCACAGAGCCAAAAAATCCTCATAAAAATAAAAAGACTCTCTCTTTAAACAGCTTCGAGGCACAACAAGAGGACAGAAGTCAGAGACGTAGATATTTCCATAGAGATTTCATCTTATTTTTGGGAGGTAAATCTTTTTTAATTTTATTGAAAAGTATACCTTCTAACAATAAGCAGAAAACTTCATACTCAATTTTTAGAAGACATTTCCACAGAGATTTATTCTTATTTTTGGGAGGTAAATCCTTTTAATTTTATTAAAAAGTATACCTTCTTACAATAAATAGAAAACTTCTTAGTCTATTTTTAGAAGACATTTCCATAGGGATTTCTTCTTATTTTTGGAAGGTAATCTTTATAAGTTTGTTTAAAAGTATACCTTCTTCAAATGTGTAATTCGACGCTACCAAGCACAAGTAGACGATAGCATCATGGTAGAGATCTCCGTTCAGCAGTTAATAATTCTTAGTTCGATTCGCGGTGAAGGCAATAAGGCAAGTGGACATGTGGTGAGGCAAAAAGAACAAAGGTGTAATTAGTCGTTGGCAAGTTAAGTATACGATGGCATGGTAGTGTAGATTAGACTAGACTAGACATCTGGGTTGAGTGTTAATTTTTTTTTTAATTTGAAATATGAAAAAGAAGGCTTGATGTTATGGTCATGTTATTGAACAGTAGAAAATTTTTTCATGGACTATTTGACCGATGGAATAATTTATTTTTAAATTATTCTATTTTTGTTATTAACGAACAAACTGAGCAACAACTCACAAACAAACAATACTAGCTACCGTGATTGCAATTTCGTTCTTGCTAAGGAACTAGACGTACGGCTTTGTATTTGTTGTTAGAAATTTTTCATTTTTCCCTTTATAGTGGTCATTGAACCGAGGAGAAATTAGGAATTTCTAACCGCAGCGTGTCATACTAGTTACACCAAAACTGCTTGTTTGATTTCGTGGGATAATTGCTACTATGTTCGTTAATACGTGTATTTTTTTGATGTTATTTTTTTGTTGTATATGTATGAATACATATCTCTTTGCCTTTTAGATCACACAGCAGCGACATCTGTAGCTTGCGATGTAAGACTAGGGCTTTTAAGCTGCATCCTCTGTTACGAGTTTTTACAGCGCCACTGGTTCTTGGCTAGAATATGAAAGCTTGATGTTATGGTCATGTTATTGAACAGTAGAAAATTTTTTCATGGACTATTTGACCGATGGAATAATTTATTTTTAAATTATTCTATTTTTGTTATTAACGAACAAACTGAGCAACAATTCACAAACAAACAATACTAGCTACCGAGATTGCAATGTCGTTCTTGCTAAGGAACTAGACGTACGGTTTTGTATTTGTTGTTAGAAATTTTTCATTTTTCCCTTTATAGTGGTCATTGAACCGAGAAATTTCTAACCGCAGCGTGTCATACTAGTTACACCAACACTGCTTGTTTGATTTCGTGGGATAATTGCTACTATGTTCGTTAATAGGTGTATTTTTTTGATGTTATTTTTTTGTTGTATATGTATAAATACATATCTCTTTGCCTTTTAGATCACACAGCAGCGACACCTGTAGCTTGCGATGTGTGACTAGGGCTTTTAAGCTGCATCCTCTGTTACGAGTTTTTACAGCGCCACGGGTCCTTGGCTAGAATATGAAACCTTGATGTTATGGGCATGTTATTGAACAGTAGAAAATTTTTTCATGGACTATTTGACCGATGGAATAATTTAGTTAGTTATTTGAATTTAGTTAGTTATTTGAATCTGTCAAAGTGTTTTTCGGTTTCTGAAAAATTTTTGTAAGTGGAAATAAGGCGTTTTGTTTGTTCAGTCGTCAAATGATTATCTTAAAATTTGTAAGTTTTAAAAAATCGTGTTTCTTAGGCTCAAAAAATGGGAATGTTTGTCAAGAGATAAAAATACGAATTTCTCGTGGACTCCAGTCCTGATCTTAAGCTTCTAATACCTCAACATTTCGTTTTGTTATTTTCATACTAAGGGTCTCTGCTAATGGATCTCCTAAACCAATATAAATGTTTTTTCAAAGTAAATTTTCGTATAATTTTTGAGACTTTTTGTAAGAAACCTTTACATAGTCTGAAAGCTGAAGCTTCCAACTTTCCAACAAAAAAACTTTCCAACAAAACCGCGTGCAATTATCATAACTACATAACTATTAACATATGTATATTTAAAAATTAATTGCGGCATTATAGGTATGTATGTGTTCCTTGAAATAGTACACAATTTATACATATAACTTGTTTTAAAATTTCTGTAACTAGTTCAAAGACCCTTAGTATGAAAATAACAAAACGAAATGTTGAGGTATTGGAAGCTAAAGGTCAGGACTGGAGTCCACGAGAAATTCGTTTCTCTTGAGAAACATGACCGTTTTTGAGCCTAAAAAACACGATTTTTGAAAACTTACAAATTGCGAGATAATCATTTATCTATAGGGAGTGGGTTTTTTGGCCAATGGGTAGGTTATTTTCTTCTAAGATATGTACCCTTACTTTCTGAAAAAATTAAGTGGGTACTTAAAACAGTGAAGACGCCAGAGCCAGCTAAAATTGACAAAAAAGGATAAAAATAACATATTTTTAGTACCAGGTTTTTAATACCAGGTACTCGCTATACGATTTATTATTTACTTTTCAAGAAACTCCTCCCTTTTACCTTTAAAATACCGTATCGCATGTAAGGATATCTCTAATAGAAACATTTGTACAGCAATAATAGGGTAAGCCTAAAAATTACGTTTTTCAAAGTTTGAAATTCGACCAGTCCGAAACAAGTGGTTATAAAAATTAAATGTGTGTAAATTTCATCCTTTAGAGACGTGACCCTCAAAGTTTGAGCGAAATCCGAGACTAGCCAGCTTTTTGAATTAGACCTTTCCATATAGAATGTAGGTATCTATTATAAAATATTTATATTATATGTTTTAATGAAAAAAGCGCATAAAATGTGTGAAAAGTTGATTAAATATTTTTAGCCGTTTTTCCGGTCAAAATAATAATTTTTTTACCGAAATCTTTTTTTTTTAGTCGTTTTTATCTCGATCTAGCCGTATTGCTGAAAAAATTCTAGCAACACTGGTGCCTTTGTTTAATGTGTGCATACGTAGGTCCACTCCCCAAGCAGATATTTAAGTAAAAATTGTACGGACGAGTTTTAAATATTTTTTTATTATTTTCTGTTGGATATTGAAACATCCCCCATCCCCCCACAAAAATATTTTTCTGTTCTGGGGGCGTGTCCCCGCCTATATATATCCTATACTATACTATAGCTATTGAGCCGAAGAATCTACTGTGAAAACTTCATAAAGATCGGCTGAGTACTTTGGAGACCCCTAAAATACATATTTATTTTTATTTTTAAGATTGCTTATTTAAAATAATTTTTGTTTTTCACTTTTTTCTCAATAAATTAACGTCTTTGTTTCTAAAACATATAGTATAATACTGACTTTTGCGGTGTCCGAACACTAGAGCTAAAGTGTCCGACAACTAAAAAAAATGTCCGAGCACTAACGGAAAATTGCATTTTTTAATTAATCTATAATAATTAAAAACCTAATTAACTTTTATTGAAAATTTATTTTTTAAATGATTCTCCAATATCTCCATAATCATAAAAACTTAATTTTATGTCGAAATTCCATATATTAAGAGAGATATGAATTTTTGAATTACGAAAAAAAATTAACAGTCCGACCACTAGTGCCTTTACATGGCTAAAAAAATCAACCTAAATTTTAAACTCGTATAAAGTTTAATCAATTTTTTGTACAATATTTCAAACCGTCCAAATACCTACAAAGATTTTCAATTTTTTTTGGTTTCGATTTAAGATCTAAATAAAAAAGCAATCTATTTTTTTTTTTTTGTTTGTTTGAATGTTTGTGGCACTTTGGGGTGTTAATGCCCAAAAAATAAAAAACAAAAAATACGGCACCTACCGACCACTATTGAATTTTTATACCTTTCATGAACATGAAATGGTATTAAACCTTTGGCGCGATGTTTCCTAAATTTTAAACCCGTATAAAGTTTAATCAATTTCTCAAACTTTTTTGTACAATATTTCAAACCGTCCAAATACCTACAAAGATTTTCAATTTCTTTTGGTTTCGATTTAAAATCTAAATGAAAGCAAATTTTTTATTTTTGGTTTGTTTTAATGTAATTGAATTGAACAAAAACTTCATGAGCGTCATAGCTCAGCGGTAGAGCAGTCGGCTGTGACTCCTGCACGTCGTTTCTGTAACTTTTTAACGAATTTCGTTACATAAAAATCGTTAATTTTGACACAATTTTCTGTACAAAATTTGTCAAAATCGATTTTAACGACAATAACGAATTTCGTTAAAAAGTTACAGAAACGACGTGCTGAGCGTTTTCGTTCGAGTTCTGTCAGCTGCCAGATTTTTTTTAGTTTTATTTTATTCTTAAAACTTTTCGGTCTAAAATTTAAACTTTTGGGTTTGAAAATTCAAATTTATTTTTGAAAGCTTATTCAAGATTGAATTTTGCCAACAACATTTATGTGTGCGATGTAGCTCAGTGGTAGAGCAGACGGGCATGATGCGGGGAGTCTTGGTTCGAATTCCCGCCAACGGACAAAAAATTTATTTTATCTTTAAAAAATTGTTAAAACATTTCTTGTTTATAATTGAAACCCGATTCTTTTAGTCAATTTTCATGAAAACTGGTCTAGATTGAATTTGAATCCAAATTTGGTTTGGTCATATATGTAGTCCAAAAAAGTTTAAAATTTAGGTTCGAATTTTTAGCCGTGTATGAGAAGAAGAGATGGACCCATCAATAAGTATAAAGAAATGATCAGGATGACGAACTGAGTTGATTAAACCATGCCCGTCTCTCTGCTTGAACTAGTCCCTCAGTTTTTGAGGTATTTGGCTGAAACTTTGCATGCGGCCACCATTTTCTAATATAGACCGATATTACATATAGCTCCCATACAATCGATTTTTCCGATAAACGGATTTTGGGCTATAACTCCTGTAATTAATCAGAAAGGAGTGTGACATTTCGTAAGTAGCGCTCTTTTTGTATGTGCAATATCGCTGTTGAAAATCATTAAGATGGGATTAATTTTTCACATAGCCGCCATACAATCGATTGTTCCGATAAACGAATTTTGGGGTATAACTCAGGACTGGTATGATGAGAGACTTATAGAGCGTGATCTTTGTTTGTCGAGAGAGGACTTTACTTCTCAATTGCCTACTTAGTCCGAAGTAACACTTGTTGGCAAGAGTGATTCTCCGTTGGATTTCTAGACTGATAATTTTCGGTGTTAATGATGGTTCCCAAATAGACGAAGTCCCTCACAGTTTAAAATTGTAGCTATCAACGGTGACTTGGCTGCCAAGGCCGTAAGACCCACTTTTTTCGCTTCCTTATCCAGTCCAAAGAAGGCAGCGCTTACGGCGCGGTTGTTAAGGACAATGATATCAATATCATCGGCATACGCCAACAATTGCACGCTCTATTGTACCATTGAGGTTTAGCTCTGATGCTCGAATTATCTTCTCCGGAATCAGGTAGAAGAAATCGCACGAAAGAGAGTCGCCCTGTCTGAAGCCTCGTTTGGTTTTAAATGGCTCAGGGAGGCCTTCCCGATTCTGACGGAGCTGTTGGTATTGCTCAACGTCATTTGGCAAAGCCGTATAAGCTTTGCATGGAAGTCAAATTCAGACATAGCGGCATACGGGCAACTCCTTTTTGCGCTGTCAAAAGCGGCTTTAAAATCGACAAAGAGATGGTGTGTCTCGATTATTTTATCATGGGTCTTCTCCAGGATTTGGCGTATCGTGAAAATCTGGTCGATGGTAGACTTACGAGGTCTAAAGCCACACTGATATGGTCCAATCAGTTTGTCTACGATGGGCTTCAGTCTTTCACACAATACGCTAGAAAGAACCTTATATGCGATATTAAGAAGACTGATTTCGCGGTAGTTGGTGCGGTTATCTAGATCTCCTTTCTTGTGGATTGGGCAGAGCACACTTAAATTCCAATCCGGAGGAATGCACTCGTCTGACTATATTCGGGATAAGAGCTGATGCATGCTTTTTAGCAGCTCTTCGCCTCCGTGTTTGAACAGCTCGGCGGGTAGCCCGTCTTTTCCAGACGCTTTGTTGTTTTTGAGCCGGGATAAAGCTATCCTCACTTCATCATAGTCAGGTGGTGGGACGACTTTTCCATGTCAGGGATTGGAGTATCGGGTTCGACGACTCCCTCGCAATTTAGCAGTGACGAGAAGTGCTTGTTACAGGGTGCTTCAAAATAATTCTTCAAATTCGAAAATTTTTAGAAAAATGCAAAAGCAACATTTTTTAGTAAAAAATACAGCAAAACAATGAGATTTGTTTTATAAAGATGTATTTAAGCATAAAAGCAGATGAACTAATGATTTTGATGATTTATCGTGGCACTACCCACTTATCATAACTAGTTGTTTCTTATTAGTCACATAATGAATAACTACCAGAATCGATAGACGCATTGTATCTTTTAAAAGGCAATACTCTTATAAAACTTAAATCTCCGTTTGTGGTGCCACAATAGCAAGGTGCTTCAAAATTAATCGTATTAAATTTTTTTTTTAATTTACAAGCCAAATATGTGTTTTATTAATAACTAAAAGTTATTGAAAGTGGGTCAATGAAATTTTATTTGAGCTAAAGGTTAAACAGCCAACGAATTTTGGAAAACCGCTTTACCACACTGAACCAAAAACGTACATGTTTTTTACGAACAAAGTTTCATAGAAGTTCACGCTGATTTTTTCTTAGAATCTAAGAAAAATCACATATAATTTAAGAAAAAATTCTTATTATATATGGAAAAATACGTTACTTTTTATTAACGTCAGAACTTCGTTCTTAAAATATAAGAACTAAAATTCATTATTGTTTTGGCTGAATTTGTTCTTAAATGTTACGAATTTGTTCTTAAATTCTAAGAAATTACGTACGTACAATTTTCTCACTATGATTATAAGAACTCTTTCTTATTATTTAGAACTTGGTAGCAACGAGATTTTTTTCCCGCCTTTGATGAATTCTGCAAACGACACTATGTACTATCTATCTATCCACCCGACGTGTAGATCGTGCCCGAATTCTGGTAGCGCCGTTCCACTCTCTACGTTAGTTCAACTAAGCATTATATTAGCTACATATCATCGCTCCCAACGAAGACTAGCTTGGTTCAGTTAGCGTGGAAGACCAGCACGGTTTGTTGTTTGCGTGGAAAACTAGCACACTTCGTTCTCTGCGTCGAAGACTAACACGCTTCAGTTCTATGCGAACTATGCTAGTTTTCCACGCAGAAAACGAAGTGTGTTAGTCTTCCACGCAGAGAACGAAGTGGGCTAACAACGATCCGGGTTAGTCTTAGATATATAAAAACTATATACTTTGGCAAATTTTGTTACTACTTTTAAATACAATTTTTTTGTAAATAATATTTAACAATAATAATTAAACTTTCATTGATAATATGCTTCGTTTTTTTTATTTTCTTGGAATGGGTTCGTATATTATAAGAATTATTTCGTAAAATTTAAGAATGGATTCATACATTCTAAGAATGAGTTCGTACAATTGAAGAATCTTTTCAAACGTTCTAAGAATGGGGTCGTAGTATGTATTGACATATTCTAAGAATAAGTTCGTAGATTCTAAGAATGAGTTCTTGGATTTTAAGTATTATTATTGAAATTTTGTTTGACATGAATATTTACGAATTGTTGTTCTTAAATTCTACGAAAACGTTCTTTGGAGAGCTTTTAATGAAAAAAGTTCGTAAATTATATGTACATTTTCGTAGAAAATATGTACTTTTTTGGTTCAGTGCAATTTGTACCAAACTTGATAGATGTATTGATATCTATAAAAACTTAATACTCGTTTAAAGGCGAAATGCCAAAGCTTTTAAATAAGTTTGATAAACTCTAGAGAAATGCAATAACGAAAAGCATATATTTATAAATTACTAAATTAATTAATTCTTTTATTTGAAATAAAAATTAACTTGTAACATGTAACATGTTTAATCGGGTTGGCCCAACTTTGGCTGCTTTTAAAGGGCGGATATTTTTACATGTGTTATAGAAGACCACTCTTAAGTCGTATTTGGTACCCTGCAGTCAACTTAACTAGTTTTATACTAATCAAATACCAGTCAGCCAGGCGGCTTCAACTAGTTCGAGTTCTGTAATTTTTCCATATTAGCAACTGGTATTTTTAACACGGCGATGTCCTACGAGATGGCAATTGTCCTTGGCAATTGTCCTTCTCTGCATCAGCACCATACCAATTGGCTGACTAGTCAGCCTCTGCATCAGGAATATATCAGTTGATATACTTGTTATTACCCTGCAGTCAAATTCCAAACTACTCAGCAAACATACTAGTTCATTGACTAACCATTTTGTGGCATATGCATACCTGTTCATTATTGATTAGTTTTAAAACCAGTCAATGCCAAACTACTCAGCGAAAATTCTAGTTCATTGACTATACATTTTGTGGTGTATTTATACTAGTTCCTTGCTGATTAGCTTCAAACCAGTCAAGGCCAAACTACTCAGCAAACAATATAGTTCAATGACTATACAGTTTGTCGTGTATTCATATTAGTTCATTGCTGATTAGCTTTAAACCATTCAAGGCCAAACTACTCAGCAAACAATATAGTTCAATGACTATACATTTTGTGGTGTATTCATACTAGTTCATTGCTGATTAGCTTCAAACCAGTCAAGGCCAAACTACTCAGCAAACAATATAGTTCAATGACTATACAGTTTGTAGTGTATTCATATTAGTTCACTTCACCTTTAAACCAGTCAATGTCCAACTACTCAGCAAACAATATAGTTAATTGACTATACATTTTGTGGTGTATTTATACTAGTTCATTGCTGATTAGCTTCAAACCAGTCAAGGCCAAACTACTCAGCAAACAATATAGTTCAATGACTATACAGTTTGTAGTGTATTCATATTAGTTCACTTCTGATCACCTTTAAGCCAGTCATTGCCAAACTACTCGGCAAACAATGTAGTTCATTGATTGTACATTTTGTGGTGTATTCATACTAGTTCATTTCTGATTTGCTTTAAGCCAGTCATTGCCAAACTACTCGGCAAACATTGTAGTTCATTGATTGTACATTTTGTGGTGTATTCATACTAGTTCATTTCTGATTAGCTTTAAACCAGTCAATGCCAAACTACTCAGCAACATTATAGTTCTACGCCTAAACATTTTGTGGTGTATTCATACCAGTTAATTTCTGAATACCTTCAAACTAATCAATTCCAAACTACTCAGCAGACACCTAGCTCGTTTACTATACATTTTATGGATGTGTTTATACTAGTTCTTTGCTGATTACCCTTAAACCAATAAATTCCAATCTAATCAGAAAACATACTAGTATAAAACTATAATTTGCTGGGCGAAATCATACTAGTCACAAAAATCCTGGTTCGTACTAGTATGCAAGTATGTATGAATCTCGGATTGAAATTATACTACACCTTATTCAGTTTATATTCAGAAAGTTTTCTGAATATCAATTGTAATTTTCTGAATGTCAATTGTATTTTTCTGCATATCAAATGGAAATCCTGAATATGAATTGTAATTTCCTAAATATAAATTGTTACTTTCTGAATATAAACTGAAAAGGTGTAGTCAGAAAAAGCCTAATCTATTTTAGAAAAATACTAATTAGAAAAATTCCATTTCATACTACATTATTTTTATAAGGCCTTATTACACCGCAACCATTAGTACGATCTATTGTAGTACATGGTACTATGCAAACATTAGTTGAAATTTTTTGGTTTGCTTCTTTTTTTCTCTTGTAATTCACAGATGCTTTTTCGTGTTTGGGTAAATACAAATATGGTGCTGATGTATATATGATCTAGTATGTCAACTGCTATATTTCTTGTGTATATACACAGAAAAAAGGCACTGGTAAAATCAACAATCTCGTGCTGTTATCCTGAATTTGACCAAATTTTGGTTGTTTGAACGGTATTTTTTGTTAAGTAACTGTATTCAGATCTTTTATGATCCCTCTAGATCTTTTATAATCCCATTTTGGCCAGGTTTGTTTGCATGTCCGGCACCCTTGGGATTGTTGCTTCCTTTCGTTGGCTTGACGGAGTGTGTACTCCAAGCCTACGAAATGTGGCAACAATCCCCAAGGTGCCGGACATCCAAACAAACCTGGCCGAAATGGGATCATAAAAGTTCCAGAGGCATTCACGCCCTAAGAAGGAGAGAAATCTCCATATTAATAGGTGTTCTAACTGGGCACTGCCTTATTGGTAGGCACGCAGAAGGTGTGCCTTATCGACGATGCTGTAGGAGCTGCAAAGATGATGAGGAAGAGGAAACGGTGAAGCACCTCATCTGCAACTGCCAGGTCTTAAGCGGCGCGAGAACGCGCTTTTTGGGAGTTCCCTTCCTGGATAGCCTAAACCAGACCGCTGAACTGGACATAAAGGACTTGATGCCCTTCATAAAGTCATCTAAGTGGTTCGAGGAGGAGTAACGGTGTCGGTTTAGGAGTGTCAGTCCCGGGATACTACTATGTGGAAAATCCCAACAAAAATCAAAGCAGCACTCTATAAGTTGGAAGAGAAGTTCGGCAAAAGTCTCGTTAGAGGTTATGACAACCTGTTGGTATATAACCGCCATTTTTTTTACGTTGCGGCATAAACTTGAGTATATTGACAACAATAATATAAATTGACTCTAACAATGCTTCTTTAACTCGAGTGTATGGCCCAGCATGAAAGCAGTCTTACTTTGACTCTTTTTGAAGTAAAAATAAGACTTACTTTTATCTATATATACATATGTGGGACCGGAACTCCGCAGTGGACGAAAAACTTAACCTTGAGTAACCTTAATTTACCTTACCTAAAAATACAACTCCAAAGCCCCAATTACATAAAACTTTGACAAATGCGCGCCTCGTTTTTGAGCATTTGCAAAAATTTAGCTTCTCTTTACGTTTAAAAAACTTTGAATGAAAGTGGATCCTACAAAGTTGAATGCAATTGGGCCTTCACCTATATAATCAAACTTGACGAACGCGGAATTTGGAAAAAGCCATTACAAGTTAAATTCAATAATTAAATTAAAAATACAATAAACAATATAATTTAAAAAATATAGAATAAAAAAAAATTGTGTTGACTTTACCGAGAATCGAACTCAGAGCCTTTAGCTCATTTTTGGCTGTGTATGAACTAATATATAAACTGGTATAAGGCTGATGCAGAGGCTGACTAGTATACCAATTGGTATGGTGCTGATGCAGAAGAGGACAATTGCTTTTCTTTTTCTCTTGTAACTGCTTCTTTTTTACCTTGTAATTCACAGATGCTTTTTCGTGTTTGGGTAAATACAAATAGTCGCTGCTTTCTAAAGAATAAACTGGTATATTGCTGATGTAGAGGCTGACTATGATACTGGTGCATGTACCGACTAGTATACCAACTGGAATGAATGTCAAATTCGTGGAGTAGTATGACAAGTGGTACGATCTGAATGGGCATAATGATTAGTATGTCCTGCCGCATAGACTGAGCAGTATGTCAACTGGTAGGATTCTGATGTATATATGAACTAGTCTGTCAACAGGTGTGATTCTGATGCATATATGAACTAGTCTGCTAACTGGTTTGATTCTGATACATATATGAACTAGTATTTCAACTAGTATGATTCTGATGTATATATGAACTAGTCTGCCAACTGGTATGATTCTGATGTATATATGAACTATTCTTTCAACTGGTACGATCCTGACGTATATTCGAACTAGTATCTTAAATGGTATGATACTGATGTGTATAATAACTAGTATATCAACTGGTATATTCCTGATGCAGAGGCTGACTAGTCAGCCAATTGGTATGGTGTTGATGCAGAGAAGGACAATTGCCATCTCGTAGGACATCGCCGTGTTAAAAATACCAGTTGCTAATATGGAAAAATTACAGAACTCGAACTAGTTGAGCCCGCCTGGCTGACTGGTATTTGATTAGTATAAAACTAGTTAAGTTGACTGCAGGGTATACACATAAGTATCATAACATTTAAGATACTAGTTCTTTTATACGTCAGGATCGTACCAGTTGAAAGAATAGTTCATATATACATTATAATCATAACAGTTGGCAGACTACTTTATATATACATCAAAATCATACCAGTTGAAAGACTAGTTCATATATGCATCAGAATCATACCAGTTGACAGACTAGTTCATATATGTATCAGAATCAAACCAGTTAGCAGACTAGTTCATATATGCATCAGAATCACACCTGTTGACAGACTACTTCTTATATGCATCAGAATCATACCAGTTGACAGACTAGTTCATATATGCATCAGAATCATACCAATTGACAGACTAGTTAAAAAAAGCATCGGAATCATACCAGTTGTCATACTAGTTCATATATGCGTCAGAATCATACAAGTTGATATAGTAGTTCATTTATGCATCAGAATCATACCAGTTGACATACCAGTTCAATTAAGCATCATAATCATATCAGTTGACATACTAGTTCAAATTTGCATCAGAAATATACCATTTGACATACTAGTTCATATATGCATCAGAATCTTACCAGATGACATACTAGATCATATATACATCAGAATCATACCAGTTGACATACTGCTCAGTCTATGCGGCAGGACATACTAATCATTATGCCCATACAGATCGTACCACTTGTCATACTAGTCCACGAATTTGACATTCATTCCAGTTGGTATACTAGTCGGTCGATGCACCAGTATCATAGTCAGCCTCTATATCAGCAATATACCAGTTTATTCTTTAGAAAGCAACGACTATTTGTATTTACCCAAACACGAAAAAGCATCTGTGAATTACAAGGTAAAAAATAAGCAGTTACAAGAGAAAAAGAAAAGCAATTGTCCTCTTCTGCATCAGCACCATACCAATTGGTATACTAGTCAGCCTCTGCATCAGCATTATACCAGTTGATATACTAGTTCATACACAGCCAAAAATGAGCTAAAGGCTCTGAGTTCGATTCTCGGTAAAGTCAACACAATTTTTTTTTATTCAATATTTTTTAAATTATATTTAGGGTACTCACAGTCCCATATTACCAGCCATGCTAATATTGCCAGCTGGCAATGTTTTGACAGTTTACCAGGTGTCAAATATTTTGTTTTTGTTTTGCCTGCAAATAGAAGATACCACTTTGTGGCAATATTGCCGCGCTTGTTCCTATGTTTAAATTTGTGGCAAAATTGAAAATTGTCATTTTGCTTTGTTTTCAAACAAAAATTTGTCATGAATAAATAAATTGAAAGGAAAAAAGTAAGTTTTTTTCATATTTGGAATTTAATTAAATAATTTAAATGTGTTTATACATAAATATTTTCAGATTTCAGACGTGAAATAACAAAGGCCATGCAGGAGATAAAAGGGGGTGCTCACAGTCGTCAAATGGTAATGTGGCAAACTTAAAACGTTTTAAGTTTAGCAGATGACTGTGAGTGCCCTAATTGTTTATTGTATTTTACCACGCATTTATTAGGTTCACTTGTATGTTTGTTTGTTTGCTTGCTTGCTTGTATGTATGTAACTCTCGTTCGGTTTTAGCCCCAGTGGCCCAAAAACCGTAAAATGTCCGTAAAATATGGGTATCAAACGAAAGGGGAACGCCCCAGGATTCATTTGGACTTAGATATATTTCGATAAATTTATCGATAACTGAGTTATCGGTCAAAATATGATTGCCCAAAAACCTAAAAAAATCCTTACAATATGGGCTTCAAACGAAAGGTGAAGTCCCCAGGTTTCACTTGGACATCGACATATTTCGATAAATTTATCGATAACTGAGTTATCGGTCAAAATGTGGTTGCCCGAAAACCTTAAAATTTCCCTACAATATGGGTATCAAACGAAAGGAGAAGGCCCTAGGTTTCATTTGGACTTCGATATATTTCGATAGATTTATCGATAACTGAGTTATCGGTCAAAATATGATTGCCCAAAAACGTAAAAAATTCCCAACAATATGGGTATCAAACGAAAGGTGAAGGCCGCAGGTCTCTTTTGGACATCGACATATTTCGATAAATTTATCGATAACTGAGTTATCGGTCAAAATATGATTGCGCAAAAACCTGAAAAATTCCCTACAATATGGGTATCAAACGAAAGGGGAGGGCCCCAGGTTTCATTTGGACATCGACATATTTCGATAAATTTATCGATAACTGAGTTATCGGTCAAAATGTGGTTGCCCGAAAACCTTAAAATTTCCCTACAATATGGGTATCAAACGAAAGGGGACGGCCCCAGGTTTCATTTGGACTTCGATATATTTCGATAAATTTATCGATAACTGAGTTATCGGTCGAAATATGATTGCCCAAAAACCTAAAAAAATGCCTACAATATGGGTATCAAACGAAAGGTGAAGTCCCCATGTTTCACTTGGACATCGACATATTTCGATAAATTTATCGATAACTGAGTTATCGGTCAAAATGTGGGCCCCAGGTTTCATTTGGACTTCGATATATTTCGATAAATTTATCGATAACTGAGTTATCGGTCAAAATATGATTGCCCAAAAACCTAAAAAAATCCCTACAATATGGGTATCAAACGAAAGGGGAGGGCCCCAGGTTTCATTTGGACATCGACATATTTCGATAAATTTATCGATAACTGAGTTATCGGTCAAAATATGAAGGCCCAAAAACCTAAAAAATCCCTACAATATGGGTATCAAACGAAAGGTGAAGGCCCCAGGTTTCACTTGGACATCGACATATTTTGATAAATTTATCGATAACTGAGTTATCGGTCAAAATGTGGTTGCCCGAAAACCTTAAAATTTCCCTACAATATGGGTATCAAACGAAAGGGGAAGGCCCCAGATTTCATTTGGAATTCGATATATTTCGATAAATTGATCGATAACTGAGTTATCGGTCAAAATATAAATGCCCAAAAACCTAAAAAGTTCCGTACAATAGGGGTATCAAACGAAAGGTGAAGGCCCCAGGTCTCATTTGGAATTCGATATATTTCGTTAAATTGATCGATACCTGAGTTATCGGTCAAAATATGATTGCCCAAAAACCTAAAAAAATCCCTACAATATGGGTATCAAACGAAAGGTGAAGGCCCCAGGTTTCATTTGGACATCGACATATTTCGATAAATTTATCGATAACTGAGTTATCGGTCAAAATATGAAGGCCCAAAAACCTAAAAAATCCCTACAATATGGGTATCAAACGAAAGGTGAAGGCCCCAGGTTTCACATGGACATCGACATATTTTGATAAATTTATCGATAACTGAGTTATCGGTCAAAATGTGGTTGCCCGAAAACCTTAAAATTTCCCTACAATATGGGTATCAAACGAAAGGGGAAGGCCCCAGGTTTCATTTGGAATTCGATATATTTCGATAAATTGATCGATAACTGAGTTATCGGTCAAAATATGATTGCCCAAAAACCTTAAAAATTCCCCACAATATGGGTATCAAACGAAAGGTGAGGGTCCCAGGTTTCACTTGGACATCGACATATTTCGATAAATTTATCGATTACTGAGTTATCGGTTAAAATATAATTGCCCAAAAACCTAAAAAATTCCCTACAATATGGGTATCAAACGCAAGGTGAAGGCCCCAGGTCTCATGTGGACTTCGATATATTTCGATAAATTTATCGATAACTGAGTTATCGGTCAAAATATGATTGCCCAAAAACCTAAAAAATTCCCTACAATATGGGTATCAAACGAAAGGTTAAGGCCCCAGGTCTCATGTGGACTTCGATATATTTCGATAAATTTATCGATAACTGAGTTATCGGTCAAAATATGATTGCCCAAAAACCTAAAAAATTCCCTACAATATGGGTATCAAACGAAAGGGAAACGCCCCAGGTTTCATTTGGACTTCGATATATTTCGATAAATTTATCGATAACTAAGTTATTGTCAAAATCTGAGGCCAAATGCCTTAAAATTCCCTAACAATATGGGGATCAAACGAAAGTGGAAGTCCAGAGGTTTCGTTTGGACTGCTGTATTTTTCGATATATTAATCGATAATTTCCTAGGACATTTGACTAAAAAGTAAAAATAAATATAGTTTAAAAAAACTAAAACTCACGCTTTTAGAGAGTATTGAACTAAAAATTTGAAAATAATTTTAAACCCTACACAGTAGTATTGTGGAAAAAGCGTGGTCCACTTTGTCCCATAATTTTCGTATATCGAGCGCTCGACGCTTTTCCCACATAATGCTAGTTTCTTTACTGCGCTTTCATTAGCTTTACTTGTACATACATTCATATGTATTTTTGCTTGTTTGTATGTAACTCTATTTCAGTCTACCCGATAGTGGCATATGACTGTCACAAAAACCTTGATATGTGCCTTCAATGTGGGTGTCAAACGATAGGAGGTTGCATTTGGACTTCGATATATTTATCGATAACTAAGTTATCGGTCATAATGTCTACTACCTATATCAAACGAAAGGGATGGTCCACAGGTTTCTATAATTTAAACCAAGGAATATTTCGATATATTTATCGATAACTGACTTATCGGTCAAAATGAGGTTTTCCAATAATATTGAAAATTGCCTACAATATGGGTATCAAACGAAAGTGGAGGCCCAGAGGTTTCGTTTGCACTGCGGTATACTTCGATATACATATATATCCATTACTTCATAACACACTTAACTAAAAAGTAAAAATAAATATAGTTTAAAAAGCGAAAACACGCGCTTTTAAAGAATATTGCACTAAAAAGGTAAAAATAATTTAAATAAAAAACGAAGATTATGGAACAAGGCGGACCACGATTTTTCCACAATACTACTGTGTAGGGTTTTTAAAATTATTTTCAAATTTTTAGTTCAATACTCTCTAAAAGCGTGAGTTTTAGTTTTTTTAAACTATATTTATTTAATTTAATTATTTAATTCAACTTGCAATGGCTCCTTTCAAATTCCGCCATCGTCAAGTTTGATTATATAGGTGAAGGCCCAATTGCATTCAACTTTGTAGGATCCACTTTCATTCAAAGTTTTTTAAACGTAAAGAGAAGCTAAATTTTTGCAAATGCTCAAAAACGAGGCGCGCATTTGTCAAAGTTTTATGTAATTGGGGCTTTGGAGTTGTATTTTTAGGTAAGGTAAATTAAGGTTACTCAAGGTTAAGTTTTTCGTCCACTGCGGAGTTCCGGTCCCACATATGTATATATAGATAAAAGTAAGTCTTATTTTTACTTCAAAAAGAGTCAAAGTAAGACTGCTTTCATGCTGGGCCATACACTCGAGTTAAAGAAGCATTGTTAGAGTCAATTTATATTATTGTTGTCAATATACTCAAGTTTATGCCGCAACGTAAAAAAAATGGCGGTTATATACCAACAGGTTGTCATAACCTCTAACGAGACTTTTGCCGAACTTCTCTTCCAACTTATAGTGTGCTGCTTTGATTTTTTTCCTACAAGTTGGCGGGACCTAGGTTTTTTTTTTTTAATTTACAAATCTGTGACTGTTCAAACAGTTGAATGCAGTTAGGTTAGGTTAGGTTAGGTTAGGTTCAAGTGGCTGCCGCAGAGGCACACTTAGGCCAGTTTTGAAAGGTCCTTTGTGATACCACCAACACTAGGAAAGTCAGTCCCGGGACCCGGCCATATGGAAAATCCCTGAGGCCATCAAGTCTTTTATGCCCAGTTCAGCGATCTGGTTTAGGCTATCCAGGAAGGGAACTCCCAAAAAGCGCGTTCTCGCGCCGCTTAAGGCCGGGCAGTTGCAGATGAGGTGATTCACCGTTTCCTCTTCCTCATCATCTTTGCAGCTCCTACAGCATCGTCGATAGGGCACACCTAGCCTTTCTGCGTGCCTACCAATAAGGCAGTGCCCAGTTAAAACACTTATTAATATGGAGATTTCTCTCCTTTTTAGGGCGTGAATGCCTCTAGATCTTTTATGATCCCATTTCGGCCAGGTTTGTTTGGATGTCCGGCACCTTGGGGATTATTGCCACCTTTCGTTGGCTTGACGGAGTGTGTACTCCTTCAGCATTAGCTTGCATATGCCGTTTGCCGAAGGAGTTGCTGAAGGAGTACACAGGTGTCAACAATCCCCAGGGTGCCGGACATCCAAACAAACCTGGACAAAATGGGATCATAAAAGATCTAGAGGGATCATAAAAGATCTGAATGCAGTTCTCCCGTGACATCATCGTGAATTTTCGGAATCCCGTTAAAAAAATCTATCAGGGATATCGATCCGTTTCTTCCTATCTTGTTTCTAAGTACCTTAAACTAAACAAGTAAGGAAGTCTAAGTTCGGGTGAAACCGAACATTACATACCCAGCTGTGCACATAAAATGCTGTTATTCTTTCTTTTGTATACCTAGTTTCGTAAATCTATCTCACACCGTTCTGAAGTTGTTAGCAGTCGAATTTAAAAATTGCTTGACTCATAAGTGGGCGGTGCAAAGAATATGAAAGTTGATGTATGTACCAAATTATATTATTATAGCGAAATCAGTTAATTAGATATGGACTTTTCAATATTTCCACCTCCTTTCAATATAACTTTTATGAAAAAGTAGGCGTGGTCGCGAAGCGATTTCGTTTATTTCCTATAGCTGAATTTACCACAACAATAGTATGTCCTCTACGAAATTTCGTTATACTAGCATAAACTGTTCTGAAGTTATTAAGAGTCAAAATTTTAAAATTTCTTCAAATATACGTGGGCAGTACCACGCCCCCTTTTCAAAAATTTTTATAAAATCGGCCTTAGAACATCTAAATCAATACATATTGCAAATTTTATCATTGTAGCTGCTTCTAATATTGAATTAACCCATTTTATACGTTTTTCGAAATTTTCGATATCGAAAAAGGGGCGTGGTTATGGTCCGATTTTACCCATTTTCAATAGCAATCTATTCTGAACCCAAATAAGTACGCATGCCAAATTTGGTGAAGATATCTCATTATTTGCTCAAGTTATCGTGTTAACGGACAGGCGGACGGACGGACGGACGGACGGACATGGCTCAATCAAATTTCTTTTCGATCCTGATCATATTGATATATGGAAGTCTATATCTATCTCGATTCCTTTATACCTGTACAACCAACCGTTATCCTAACAAAGTTATAATACCCTGTGTACAAGTACAGCTGGGTATAAAAAATTATAAAACCAAGTAACTTAAAATGCACTGAAATCAAGAATTTAGTTCACAACAAAACCAAGTATTTCGTGTTCTTTTTTGAGTAACTGAAAATTTTACAACAAATACTTGGTTATTTTACAAAAACTCATTAGAAATTAATTTCTAATCGTCACTCTAAGTTTCTCTTTTAATTTCGATCTCTTAGTAATGCAAAAACCATTAAAACTCATTTGATAATCAAGAATTATTAGAATTTCTTCAAAAAATGTATGGAATTATTTCACAAAACCAAGTTACTTTTAAAGATGCTTGATTTATCTTATTGTTATAAGAAAAGTATTTGAGATAATTTTAAAATTATTGCAGGGATAAAGCTAGGGAATATTATGTGATTTCAGCCTAGCATCAGATGGCGAACCAGAAAACATTTTGCAGCAGAAGTAAGGACTTTTTATACTATATCTGAAAGTTATGGTAGTGTAAGAGAATTTTTCCTCCAGTGCAGCCCACTATCGGTGAGAATCTAAAAAGTATATTCAACCAGGTTTCATCATTGTTCAATTGAAATCACGAAGGGAGTTCAAGTCATCCTCCACTTGTTGTTTCCAAAACAGTCGATCCCTCCCCCTTCCTATGCTGCCCGATTCGGGTGTCGATTGGAAAACCTGTGTTGGAGCTTCCTTGTTCATTCGGATAAAATGACCCAGCCAGCAGAGCCTTTGGGCTTCAATTCGCTACACTTTCGTCAGTTCTGCGTAGAGCTCGTACAGCTCATCGTTAAATTTCCTTCGATGCTTCCCGTTGGCAACACGGGAAGAACCACAAATCTTCCGGAGAAATTTTTTCTCAAATACTCCAAGTGCCATCTCATCTTTTCTTGACACTGTCCATGAATCCGAGCCGTACATTAGACCTCGTATGATGAGAGACTTATATAGCGTGATCTTTGTCTGTCGAGATAGGACTTTACTTCTCAATTGCCTACTTTTACATTTGTTGGCATGAGTGATTCTCCTTTGGAACAACAAGGAAAATTTAGTGTTACACCCAAAAAATAAAAAGGATTTGCTTCCTTCGTTTTTATATGAAAGTGCACAACAAACCCAAGTAACTATCAACTTGCTTGGATTTTTTCGTGAAACAAAATTTTTTTTTGTATGAAAGCCAAAAATCGTAAAAATCTAAAATCAAAGTTACTTGTGTTTGTTCTGAAACAAAAACTTTTTTTTGTATGAAAGGCGAAAATCGTGTTTTTTTAAAACTCTCTAACTGTTTATCTTGGCCAATAAATCCATAACTAGTTTTCTTGCACATGTGCATAAAAAACTTTGGGGTCTTATCTTGTCATAATTGAAAAAGTTGTATGAATAAGTTGATTTTTTTTTGCCGGGGATATGGGCTGCTACGCAAACCCCTAATTTCCCAAAATTTGAAAAAACTAGTTACTTGGTTTTTTTTTGTATCACGGGAGAGTTACTTCAACAAAAATTACCGTTCAAACAACCAAAATTTGGTCAACTTCAGAATAACAGCACGAGGTTGTTGATTCTACTAGTGCCTTTTTACCAGTTCCTTTTTTCTGTGTATATACACAAGAAATATAGCAGTTGACATACTAGATCATATATACCTCAGCATCATATTTGTATTTACCCAAACACGAAAAAGCATCTGCGAATTGCAAGAGAAAAAAAGAAGCAAACCAAAAATTTCAAATAATGTTTGCATAGTACGATGTACTACAATAGATCGTACTAATGGTTGCGGTGTAATAAGGCCTTATAATAATAATGTAGTATGAAATGGAATTTTTCGAATTAGTATTTTTCTAAAATAGATTAGACTTCTTCTGACTACAAATTTTTCAGTTTATATTCAGAAACTAACAATTTATATTCAGAAAATTACAATCCATATTCAGAATTTCCATTTGATATTCAGAAAAATGCAATTGACATTAAGAAAATTACAATTGATATTCAGAAAACTTCCTGAATATAAACTGAAAAAGGTGTATTATGATTTCAACCCGAGATTCATACATACTTGCATACTAGTACGAACCAGGATTTTTCTAGTTTGTTTTCTGATTAGATTGGCATTGATTGGTTTAAGGGTAATCAGCAAAGAACTAGTATAAAAACATCCATAAAATGTATAGTAAACGAGCTAGGTGTCTGCTGAGTAGTTTGGAATTGATTAGTTTGAAGGTAGTCAGAAATTAACTAGTATAAATACACCACAAAATGTATAGTCAATGAACTATATTGTTTGCTGAGTAGTTGGACATTGACTGGTTTAAAGGTGATCAGAAATGAACTAGTATGAATACACCACAAAATGTATAGTCAATGAACTATATTGTTTGCTGAGTAGTTCGACATTGACTGGTTTAAAGGTGATCAGAAATGAACTAGTATGAATACACCACAAAATGTATAGACAATGAACTATATTGTTTGCTGAGTAGATCGACATTGACTGGTTTAAAGGTGATCAGAAATGAATTAGTATGAATAAACCACAAAATGTATAGTCAATGAACTATATTGTTTGCTGAGTAGTTTGGCCTTGACTGGTTTGAAGCTAATCAGTAATGAACTAGTATAAATACACCACAAAATGTATAGTCAATGAACTATATTGTTTGCTGAGTAGTTGGACATTGACTGGTTTAAAGGTGATCAGAAATGAACTAGTATGAATACACCACAAAATGAATAGTCAGTGAACTATATTGCTTGCTGAGTAGTTCGACATTGACTGGTTTAAAGGTGATCAGAAGTGAACTAGTATGAATACACCACAAAATGTATAGTCAATGAACTATATTGTTTGCTGAGTAGTTCGACATTGAATGGTTTAAAGGTGATTAGAAATTAACTAGTATGAATACACCACAAAATGTATAGTCAATTAACTATATTGCTTGCTGATTAGTTTGGCATTGACTGGTTTAACGCTAATCAGCAATGAACTAGTATGAATACGCCACAAAATGTATAGTCAATAAACTAGAATTTTCGCCGAGTAGTTTGGCATTGACTGGTTTTAAAACCAATCAACAATGAACTGGTATGCATATTCCACAAAATGGTTAGTCAATGAACTAGTATGTTTGCTGAGTAGTTAGGAATTTGACTGCAGGGTACTTTTAGATTTCGCCCCATGTCAAAACCTACAGCCAGACACCTCAAAACTAAGGAATATTCATAATTCTTACTGCGATTTCAAAGGTTTAAGCGAGTTGGTCAAACTTTTGCTGCTCGTGAAGGGCGGACCTTCACACATGTGTCGCAGAACACTTAAGTAATTTCATTTATTGTTAGATTTCGCCCTATAGAAAAAACTTCAGCCAGACACCTCTAAGCTGAGGTAATTTCATAATTCTTACTCCGTTTTCATATGTTTGAGATGGTTGGTCCAACTTAGACTGCTTTTAAAGGGCAGATATTTTCAATGTGTCATAGAAGACCACCTTTAAGACTTCGCCTTATGAGAAACACTTTAACCAGACACCTTAAATCTGGGTAGTTTTCATAATTCCTACTATGCTTTCGTCTGTTTAAGCAGGTTTGTCCAACTTTGACTATTTTTAAAAGGCGAATATTTACACATGTGTCGTAGAACACTAATCTTAAGTGGTATCAGGCATTTTTGGAGATCCTCCCATGACAAAAACTTCAGCCAAACACCCCAAAACTCGGTTTTTTCACAGTTGATCTCTCCATAGGACATGATCAAGCAAATTAGAACAGTTCAGCCCATACAAAGTGTTCAGATGTGGTATTTGTTGCAGCAACTGATCCCGGAGGCATCCTAGACCGTCGGTTAGTCTTTACTTAAATTTCACCCAGCGATCAAACCCAATTTTTTTCACATTTGTGAGTGTGTATGCCTGTACACACTTATGCATATATATATACATACACTGGCTGTAGTTTTTGACATGGGGCGAAGTATAAAAGTACCTGATACAACTTAAGGGTGGTCTTCTATAACACATGCGAAAATATCTGCCCTTAAAAAGCAGCCAGAGTTAGACCAACGCGCTTATACATGTGAAATCGCAGCAAGAATTATAAAAAATCCTCAGTTTTGAGGTGTCTGGCTGAAGTTTTTGACATGGGGCGAAGTTTAAAAGTACCTGATACAACTTAAGGGTGGTGTTCTATGACAAATGTGAAATTATCTGCCCTTTAAAAGCAGCCAAAGTTAGACCAACACGCTTAAACATGTGAAATCGCAGCAAGAATTATGAAATTTCCTCAGCCTTGAGGTGTCTGGCTGACGTTTTTGTCATGGGCCGAAGTCTTAAAATGCCTGATATTAGTTAATGGCAGACCTGGGAAATAATGATTAGTAATCCTAATGATTACTAATCGGATTAGAAGCTTTTTGTTTCTAATCCTAATTGCCCAATTAGGATTAGATGGCTATTCTAATCGATTACTTTTTAATTAGATTAGAGCTAATCAAAAAACTAATGGCGATTAGCGACGATTAGCATATCTAATCAAAACTAATCAAAAAAAAATTGATTAGATTTCTCGATTAGTTTTGATTAGATCACCCTAATTGAAGTTTTTTTGTAAAAAGAAATATTTATTTTTGTATACTAACTATTCATTAAAAATATCAAAGGTTTAAAATGACATTTTCATACAAAGTTCCAATTATAAGAGCTAATAAACCAATTTTATTTTTATGAATAAAAACCTAAATTTACTTATTTTTACATGATATAAATATTTTTCAATATTTCATAATATTGTACTAAGTCATTGTTCATAGTTACACCACTGTACAATACCTCTGCCTGTTCTAGCTTTGCTTTCTAAGCATTGCAATTCGTCGCTGCAATGTTTGTATTGTTTTCGCCAAAGTACTGCTAATCATCGACTAATGGAAAAGTGCGTGCATAAAAAACATAATTTTCGGACCGTCGCGACGCACACTCATCTCTTCATCGCTGCGATTCTTCGCTACCCAACAACAACAAGCATTACTAAATTACCTTCGATTGGGACATCGCTCTTTACCCTTTACATTCGTTTACTTATTTGTTTTATTATATAAATTTCTTAGCATAAGCGTTGTAATTTTAAATACCTCTGTACAGTCCAGTTTAAATACTCCAAGAGTACGAATCTTTAAATATCTAATACTGAATTTTCGTTATATTTGTTAGTATTTCGCTTGCCTTTCTCGTTTTTTTTGTTGTATATTCAGTTATAAATATTGGTCTAAATTGTAAAGTGACAACTTGTTTGGTGAAACTGAAAATTGTGTTTTGTTTTGTTTTTTTTTTTTTTTCAATTTAAAAAGTGTTATAAGTGAAGTGGTGAAAACTATTTGTAAGTACATATGGCTCGAATTTTACCAAGTGAGCCACTTTTTTTCATGGTGATATTTTTTCGAAAAAAGCCACTAATGGCTGGCGCTAGAGCTGGAAAACAATCGATGGCACTATCGATAATATCGCACTATCGATGTTTTTTCTACGATGGCGATATATCGACCTTTTCATGTTTTGTTGTTTTATGCAAGGTATAAAAGCTTCCATTGTGTTCAAATTAATAAAATTGCATGGCTCTATTTTGACAAGGCGAATATTTGCTTGGTTTTCACGCGACGATTTTCATTGTGCGCCAGCCGGTTCCCCCCATAAATTCAGACAACAAAAATTCAGAAACACATTTTTTCAGAATTTTTTTTTCAGAAAGTCAAAATTCAGACGTCAAAATTAGTAAAATAAAATTGCACAAAATACAAATAAAATTAAAAAAATTAAATTAAATTAAATCACTTGAATATATTATGTGTTTATATGTATTATTTGAATTTCTGAAAAAAAATATTCTGAAAAATGTGTTTCTGAATTTTTGATTCTGAATTTTGGTTTCTGAAAAAAGTTTTCTGAATTTTTCCTTCTGACTTTTGGTTTCTTGAATTTAAAAAAAAAAATATTATTATGTAAGATAACGGTAAATGAATATTTAACTTCTCTGAAAAATTGGAGCCATATAACATTTTTAAATTATAAATACCGTAGTTGTCGAAATGGATCAAGATCTGTTTGATGACCAAGACTTCTCAGCCGATGACGATGTTGTAGACCCAAATTTTATACCGGAGAAGGTGATCCGCAAGAGGAATATTGTTGCGGATAGTGAACCGGCAGTGAGCGGGAAAAAAAGAAGGACTTCGCCTAAATTAATTTTCGAACCAGAATTTTACGTGGCAATTGAAAAAGTTTGTTAAACTAAGTGTTGGTGAAGTTCAAACTATGTTGTGATGTTGTAGGTTTCTAATAGTGATTTTGTTTGTTTATTCATGAATATTTATATTAAATTATTGTTTAATTAATTTTTTTTTTTGTTATGGCAGTCAAATGGAAGAACAACGGGTACATGTGTCGCCTGTAATAAAGTCATACGAGGCACTGGTGAAGTAACGTCAAACTTCATATCCCATATAAAAGTTCGCCACAATGACCTATACAAAAAGTATTTAGGTATGAAATCTGGCCCATCCCATGAAAGCACGGCACAGGAAGCTTTTGAAAAAAAAATTATCCGTTTTTTGGTAGATTGCGCGTTACCCGTTTCAATTTTAGAAAAGGAGTCCTTCCGTGACTTGTTTAGTGGCACTGGATTACATGTTATGTGTAAAAAGTCTGCCTTGAAAAAACTTGACGAAGGCTACAATAACATGGTGTCTGCAGTACGAAATGACATGTCGTCATCAAAGTATTTTTGTACCACGGCCGATATATGGTCGGGCAATCACAGAAGCTTTTTAGGTTACACATGTCATTGGTTTGATCAAAATTTTGAGAGGAAATCAGCTGCGTTGGCGTGTAGGCGAATACTTGGTGTCCATTCTGCGGAGAAAATCGCGCAAATGATTGGAGAAATGAACTCTTCCTTTGAGCTAAACGACCATCACGGACAACGGGTCAAACTTTGTGAAGGCGTTTCGTGATTATGGGTTGCCAAAACATGATAGTGATGAGGAAGAGGAAAATAGTGAAGACGAAATGCCGATTTTCGAAAATAATAAATATTTGCCGAAACACGATAGGTGTGCCAGTCACACGTTAAATTTATTAGCCAGCACTGATTATACCAAGATTTTGAAAAGCCAACCAACAATGGAAACTCAGCACTCAATGGTAAAATCTATACATTTTTTTTAAATGCAACTAAAATTCATTTCTTACATACGATCAAAAAGTGCAATCAACTTTGGAAAAAATGCAAATGGCCAAAATCCTCCGAAACTATTCAGGGCATTTTAGGTTCAGCTCTTGTTGTACCAGTAGTAACTAGGTGGAACTCACTATATGATGCAATCGTGAAGTTACTACAGTACAAAGATAAATTGAATAAGCTTTCCGATGAGCTGAATCTGTCTCCTTTTGCATTAAGTGATTTTCAATATTTGGAGTCGTACAAGCTGCTAATGGAGCCTATTTCCCAAACTTTAGACTTTCTTCAAGGTGAAGCCAATGTGAAATATGGTTGTATTATTCCTGCGTTATTTTCTTTGAGTAATAAAGTGCTAAAATTATCCAGAAAACCGGAAGTTTTGAGCATTGTTAGCTCAACAGCAGTAAAATTAGAACATCAATTGAGAGAAAGGTTTAAGCCATATTTTACATTGGCTCCTGAGGTAAATATGGCATTAGCGGCAGCGGTGTTGACACCAAATGTGAAAATGAAATGGTTGCCTGTTATCCAAAAAACTTCGCCTAACTGTACTCAGGAGCATATCAGTAAAAGGGTGATTGAGGTAATAAGCACTTTCTTCCAAAACGATTCCACATGTACTGAAACGGTCGTGCCTCAGTTGGACTCTGAAAGCTCTTTTTATGATTTCAATGACGGTAATTTTATCAATATTTTTTGGTTTTTCAAACTACATAACTATTATTTTGATTCCAGAAGATGATGAGGAGGCGGTAATTCCCCAAACACCAATTTTACCTAACGCGCCAACCGGGTTTAAACAAGTCGTTAGCAATCAGCTATACGCTTACTTAAATGACCCGACGCCAGCCCCTGAAGTTTGGACGAAATATGGTGCGCTGAGGGAAGCGTATCTCGCTTTTAATACTCCGCTTACCTCATCAGCGCCCGTTGAAAGGCTATTTTCTTTTGCCGGCATAGTTAATAATCCAAGACGGAGTTCATTGTCTGACTTTTCTTTTGAAAAGTTGGTACTAATGAAGTCGAATGTGAACTTTTTGTAATATAATAAGCTTTTTTTTCATAATGTTTTTTCAATTTGTATACTTTAACTTTTATTTAGTGTTTATGTTTACAATGAAATTTTGTATAAAAGTTATTTTAAGTTTGCTACTTTATGAATTATATGACAAAAAAAGAAAATAATCGAGAAATCTAATTGATTATTTTTTTTGATTAGTTTTGATTAGATATGCTAATCGTCGCTAATCGCCATTAGTTTTTTGATTAGCTCTAATCTAATCAATTAGTAATCAAAATAAAAAGAATAAAAAAAAATCTAATGATTAGATTACTTTATTTTTCTAATCGTAATGATTACTAATTCTAATCGAAGTTTCCCAGGTCTGGTTAATGGTAGTGTTATACGATACATGTGTAAAGATCCGCCGTTTAAAGGTAGTCAAAGTTGGAGAAACCTTCTGAAACAAGTGAGCTTTGAGGTGTCTGGCTTAAGTTTTTGTCGTGGGCCGAAGTTCAAAAATGCCTGATATTAGTTAATGGTAGTATTGTGCGACACATGTGTGAAGATCCGCCGTTTAAACGTAGTCAAAGTTGGAGAAACCGGCTGAAACAAGTGAAATCTCTGTAAAAATTAGTGAAAATCCCGCGCTTTGAGGTATCTGGCTGAAGTTTTTGCCATGGGCCGAAGTCTAAAAATGCCTGATATTAGTTAATGGTAGTGTTATACGATACATGTGTAAAGATCCGCCGTTTAAAGGTAGTCAAAGTTGGAGAAACCTTCTGAAACAAGTGAAATCTCTGTAAAAATTAGTGAAAATCCCGAGCTTTGAGGTGTCTGGCTTAAGTTTTTGTCGTGGGCCGAAGTTCAAAAATGCCTGATATTAGTTAATGGTAGTATTATGCGACACATGTGTGAAGATCCGCCGTTTAAACGTAGTCAAAGTTGGAGAAACCGGCTGAAACAAGTGAAATCTCTGTCAAAATTAGTGAAAATCCCGAGCTTTGAGGTGTCTGGCAGAAGTTTTTGCCATGGGCCGAAGTCTAAAAATGCCGGATATTAGTTAATGGTAGTGTTATACGACACATGTGTAAGGATCCGCCGTTTAAACGTAGTCGAAGCTGGGGAAACCTGCTGAAACAAGTGAAATCTCTGTAAAAATTAGTGAAAATCCCGAGCTTTGAGGTGTCTGGCTGAAGTTTTTACCATGGGAGGAAGTCTAAAAATGCCGGATATTAGTTAATGGTAGTGTTATACGACACATGTGTAAGGATCCGCCGTTTAAACGTAGTCGAAGCTGGGGAAACCTGCTGAAACAAGTGAAATCTCTGTAAAAATTAGTGAAAATCCCGAGCTTTGAGGTGTCTGGCTGAAGTTTTTACCATGGGAGGAAGTCTAGAAATGATTGAAATTACTTAAGGGTATTGTCCTACGAAACATGTGCAAAGATCCGTCATTTAAAAGCAGTATAAGTGGGACAAACAAGAGAAAGCAAATTAATAGGAAAATAAAAGCTCCCGCATTTTAAGGAGTCTGTCTGAAGTGTTTTCCATGGGATGATGTCTGGAAATGCTTGATTCTAATTAAGGCTAGCATTTTACGACACATATGTGAAGATCTGTTATTTAAAAGAGACCAGAGTTGGGGAAACCCGCTTAAACATGTGAAAGCGCAGTAAAAATTAGTGAAATTTCCCGAGTTTTGAGGTGTCTGGCAGAAGTTTTCGCCATGGGACGAGGTCTAAAAAATCCTGATACTACTTGAGGGTAGTATTCTACAAAAAATCGGAAAATATTGGGTAGTTGAATGCAGCCAAAGTGGCCCAAATGCGTGAAATTGGTAAAACAGAATAAATTTCCATAGGAAAATCCGCGAACTGTGGGTTTATGGCTGGAGCCTTGTCACTGGTACGGGTCTAACAACACTTGATACTGAAGCGAAGTGGTAATCTACGTCAAATATGTGAAAATCATCCATTATAAAATAAGGGAATAGGGTCATTTTTTGGCGACTTTGACCCCCGATTCCTAGGCCCTTGTCATAGGTACAGCTTTGAAATTTTCACATTCTTTCTAGATTCGGGGAGGACTATCGATCGGTATTGGTTTCATCCATTATAAATTAAGTGACGCTTTTAGGCTCTGGGATCTTGGTCTAATACGCATCTGTAAGATCTTTTATGTTCTTACATACCTCATAGTTGATATGACCGGATCAGAAGAGAAAGCTAGCATGTTGAAAAGGTCTTCGTTTTGTCTAATTCGTGATACTTTGCATACATCTATATCTTTTGTAGTCATTGTTCTTCGATTCTTGAGCTTCAGACAATTCTCCTAATAGTAAGCACTGGTACTCTATTAAAATTGTATGTACTGTTGGTGTAAGTTAGGTTCAAGTGGCTGCCGCAGAGGCACACCTAGGCCAGTATTAAAAGGCCCGTTGTGGTACCACCAACACTAGGAAAGTCAGTTCCGGGGCCCTGCCATATGGAAAATCCCTGTATTGGTGTAAGTTTCTTCGCAGAATACTTTTGATGCAGTAACTCTCTAGTTTTAGTTGCATATTCTCCAAATTTGGGTCCACTAACTGGTTCATGGCAGTTTAAAATATTTAAAATTACTCCCAATCTTTTCACAATATCTCTATCAACTCCTGTTATGCGAGCAGTACTTCATCGTCAAAAAATCTTCTTGAAGAGTTACCATCATTTGTATTTCCGTATCCATACTTTGGACAGTCAACTTTAAGGCCAATCTCTTTATAAAATGCATCCTGAATTATATTTTCCCCTGTTTTGTTTTTCCTTACATGTTGTATTGTCGTCAAAAATTTCTCCTTTAGGTGGTAGTGTATAAGCCAGCTTCAAAACAAATTCCATACATCTTATCCCAGCATGCAAAGGAGATATTCCATACTCATAATTTAGTTCCGAAGACTCCTTCTCGTATTTAAATAATATCGCGCGGCACAATTTTGTTGATGACGGACGTGGATTTTTCCAATATTCTGAAGCTTCATCTTATTAGTCGTAATGGAGCAATAGAAGCCATAACCATATTATCATCTGTAATTGTTTCATCGTTTACATTTATTCTTTGTTTATATGCGCTTTGTCCTGATGATCCATCACAGGCCCACTTATTTATCAATGTTAGCTCCTTTGGCAGTGATTTCAACTTTTCTTCAGAAAAACTATCACCCGACGTGTAGATCGTGTCCGAATTCTGGTAGCGCCGTGCCAATCTCTACGTTAGTTCAACTAAGCACTACTTTTAAATAAATTTTTTTTTGTAAATAATATTTAATAATAATAATTAAACTTTCATTGATAATATGCTTCGTTTTTTGGATTTTCTTGGAATGAGTTCGTATATTATAAGCATTAGTTCATAAAATTTAAGAATGGATTCATACATTTCAAGAATGGGTTCTTGAGTTCTATGAATGAGTTCGTAAAATTTAAGAATGGATTCATACATTCTAAGAACGAGTTTGTATGTATAAATATGTATGGATTGCCATATTCTAAGAATGAGTTCGTACAATTTAAGAATCTTTTCATACGTTTTAAGAATGAGGTCGTAGTATGTATTGACATATTCTAAGAATGAGTTCGTAGATTCTAAGAATGAGTTCTTGGATTTTAAGTATTATTATTGAAATTTTGTTTGACATGAATATTTACGAATTTCCGTTCTTAAATTCTACGAAAACGTTCTTTGGAGAGCTTTTAATGAAAAAAATTCGTAAAATATATGTATTTTTTCGTAGAAAATATGTACATTTTTGGTTCAGTGTATAAATTTTGAATTCGTACGTTTGACTTCTTGCCATTTTCTTTCCATTTTATAGTATACTAAACGATTTTTTACTTCCAGGCCTTCGTTTTCTTTAATGCATGTTTCACTCGCTAATTCTGTCATAATAGCCTCAACGAAGTTCCGACTTGACTTTGTAGATTTAAACACCGCAAATAGTTTCGAGTTTTCTAGATACATATTCGAATTGGCTTGAAGTATATCTGACTAAATAATAAACTGTGAGCTATATTTAAAAATACTATTCACTTTATTTAAGTAAACAGAGTACTTAGTTCCTCATTCTCCAAAAGACGAATGATAATGTGCATTGTATGAGGGATAGCTCTATATACCTACTCAAATTATTAAAATGAATTTCAGGTATACAATTCGTAACTAAAAATTGTATGTTGTTAACAAATTCCAATAAAAAAACGCCCTTACGACCGTACTGAATTATATGTACCTTCTCAGGTGCGCATTTATGCCCAAGGTTGTTTAACTTTATTTGATGTAAAAAGTGAAGTGGCAGCTAGACTTTATGAATTCAGGTAACTGAATACTTGACAAATAACTACAGTTAATTTGACGGAGGACATATTTACACATTTTTTTCCATCAAAGTTTTGAAAAGGGCCCAAAGATTCTGGATCCCTGGAAAATTCTCTATTAGAAACATGTATTAGATTTACCGAACGCTTTCATGATTTTTTTGATTTTTGCCATGCTTTGGCGGCAAAGGCGCCATAGTGCCTCGGTTACCAGGTCGCCATTATTGTCCTTACAGGAACTTGCTCCAGTCTTAAAACCTTCCGTCATCCGCCGGATCACACTCATCATCGTTAAGTCGAGAATTTCTCTCCGATAGCAGGTGTGAGAGTCGAGTGGAGAAATTATCAGCTGTCTGTGTCGTGCGCAGCTTCTCGACGTCAAACTGTCCTTCCGTTACTGTGCCTTGGCATTAAAGTCGCCCAGCACGATTTTGATATCATGTTGGGGGCAGCGATCATAGGTCTTTTCAAGTTTATCGTAGAAGGAGTTATTTTCTGCGTCGTCCTTCTCCTCAGTCGGCGCATAGGCGCAGATAAATGTTACGTTGAAAAACCTCGCCTTGATGCGGATCGCAGCGAGACGCTCGTCCACAGGGGTGAACGCTAGTACTTGGCGGCAAAAGAAGACCTCGGTGAGCCCTTAAATCGAATACGTTAGAGTGGCCCCAACAGGTCTCCCTCTCTTTCTGCCGCGAGCATAAGCAGTTCACGTTGCCCAGAGTGCACGAACGGAGACGCAAGAGACCCCATTACACTCCTACCCATAACTTACATTTTACAAAGTAAAAGGTTCAGCCAAAGCCTTTCTTTTATATAACAATTCATGACTTAAATGTAATACTCACGGCTTAATTGGCACGGGCATATATCCATCAGTTCCGGCAGGTGGGTTTTGTAGAGCAGCCAGTTTGGCATGAATTTCGCAATAAAGCTTATTGTTGTAATTGTAATAGCCTAGATTCTTCAATGAGGTTCCACAAGTAGCGCACTTGAAGCACTCAACGTGCAAGTTCTTATCCTTGATGCGTACAAATACACCACTGCGGAAGATTAAAACAAAAATTATTAAAAGATAAATAAAAAGTTCCTGCTATACAGAGCAACTAAGCATACATACACGGGTTTATCACACGTACATACATATGCACTTAATAGAAAAATACTTATTTACACGGCATAACGCCCATTACATACTTATTAGAGTTTGCCCAGTGGTTGAAATTCAACCACAAAACCTTATTTTATTTCTCTACCTTATTGAAGTTGTTTCCTTAACTATCAGTTTCCTTAACTATCACTGTTTTTGATATTTTTTCCTGCTATTTATTTTAGGTCTTTTTTATTCGTCTTTCTTTCCTTTCCTTTTCTCTCCTTTCCTTTCCTTTCCTTTAGTTTTATTTGCTTTTCTTTCCTTTCCTTTTCTCTCCTTTCCTTTCCTTTGGTTTTATTTGCTTTCCTTTTCTTTTGTTTGCTTCCCTTTCCTTCCTTTCTTTTACTTTCCTTTCCTTTTCTATCTTTTCATTTCATATTATTTTTTTTTCTTTCCTTTCCTTTCTTTTTTGTCTTGTCTTTTCCCTTCCTTTTCATCCTTTTTATTTTTTTCTTGCCTTTCCTTTCGTTTCGTTTCATATCCTTTGATTTAGTTTTGTTTCGTTTGTCTTCATTTTATTTATTTTCTTTTAATTTCTTTTCTTTCTTTTCTTTTTTTTTCTTACCTTTGTTTTCCATTACATTCCTTCTTTCTTAGCTTTCTTTTCCTTTCCTGTCATTTCCTTTCCTTACCTTTCTTTGCGTTTCCTTACTTTCTTTCTTCTCCTTTTCGTAACTCCTTTAGTTTGATTTCTTTTCCATTCATTACCTTTAATTATTTTTTTCCCTTTCCATTCCCTTCCTTTCCTTTATTTTTCTTTCTTTTTATCTTTATTTCTTTTACATACCTTCCTCTTCCCTACCTTTTATTTCCTTTCTTTTTCTTTTGTTCCCTTTTTTATCTTAATTTTTGTTTTTGTAAACACTGTTTGAACCTGCGCTCAATAAAGTTGACGGGCTTGCTCATGTGTATTATTAACAAAACAACTCTTCTTCTCACAATGCAAACACAACAATGCAAGTGGTCATACCTACATACACACATAACAGCGGCTCTAAAGGGTGAATACGTGTTTAGCATTTCATATTATAATTAATTTTTTTTTAATTTTTGGTTTGTTGTCGCACACCTAGACCTATCGATACATATCAAATTTTATATACCTTAGAATTGTGGGTATTGCAAAAAAGGGAGAAAACTTTTGAACATTGCGCATTTATATATAGATGTCTTCATAGACCGAGCGCCTAGACGCGCCATTTTGAGGTGTCTGGCAGAAGATTTTGCCATGGGACGAAGTCTAAAAACGCTTGGTGCTACTTCAGGGTAGTTTTCTACGACACATGTGTAAAGATTCGCCATTTAAAAACAGCCAAAGTTGGACAAACCCACAAAAACAAATGAAATCGCAGTTAAATTAAAGAAAATTCCCGAGTTTTTAGGTGTCTGGCAGAAGTTTTTGCCATGGGACGAAGTCTAAAAATGCTTGGTTCTACTTAAGGGTAGTGTTCTACGACACATCTGTAAAGATCAGCAATTTAAATCGGCCAAAGTTGGACAAACTCGCTTAAACAAATAAAAGCGAAGTAAGAGTAAAAAAAATATCCCGAGCTTTGAGGTGTCTGGCTGAAGTTTTTGTCATGGGACGAAGTCTGAAGATGCCTGATTCTACTTAGGAGCAGTGTTTTACGATATATGTGTAAAGATCCACTTTTTAAAAATAGTCAAAGTTGGAAAACCCGCTTAAACATGTGAAAGCGCAGTGAGAATTATGAAAATTCCCCAGTTTGGAGGTGTCCGGCAGAAGTTTTTGTCATTGACGAAGTCTAAAAATGCCTGATACTACTTGAGGGTAGTGTTCTACAAAAATTGGGTACTTACCCTGCAGTCAACTTAACTAGTTTAATACTAATCAAATACTAGTCACCAAAACGGCCTCAACTAGTTCGAGATCTGTAATTTTTCCATATTAGGAAATGGTATTTTTAATACGGCTATGTCCTACGAGATGGCAATTGTCTTCCTCTGCATCAGCAACATACTAATTGGCTGAGTAGTAAGCCAATTCATCAGGGATATACCAGTTGACATACCAGTTCATATATGCATCAAAATCATACTAGTTGCAATACTAGTTCATATATGCATCAGAATCATACCTCAAACTAGTCAGAAAAATACTAGTATACAACTAGAATTTTGTGGCTGAATTCATACTAGTCAGGAAATATCCATTTCATACTAGTAAACAACTGGAACTTTCTGGCTGCATTCATACTAGTCAGGAAATATCCATTTCATACTAGTATACAACTATAATTTTGTGGCAGAAGTCATACTAGTCAGGAAATATCCATTTCATACTAGTATGCAACTAGAAATTTCTGGCTGAATTCATACTAGTCAGGAAATATCCATTTCATAGTATCCCTGCAGTCAAAATCCGAACTACTCAGTAAACATACTAGTTGAATGACTAAACATTTTGTGGCATATGCATACCAGTTCATTGTTTATTAGCTTTAAACCAGCCAATGCCAAACTACTCAGCGAAAATTCTAGTTCATTGACTATGCATTTTGTTGTGTATTCATACTAGTTCATTTCTGATTACTTTTAAGCCAGTCAACGCCAAACTACTCAGCAGACAATATAATTCATTGACTATACATTTTGTGGTGTATTCATCCCAGTTCATTTCTGATTGGCTTTAAACCAGTTAATGCCAAACTACTCAGCAACATTATAGTTCTTCGACTATACATTTTGTGGTGTATTCATACTAGTTCATTTCTGACTACCTTTAAGCTAATCAATTCCAAACTACTCAGCAGACACCTAGCTCGTTTACTATACAGTTCATTGCTGATTACCCTTAAACCAATCAATGCCAATCTAATCAGAAAACATACTAGTATACAACTATAATTTGCTGGGCGAAATCATACTAGTTAGAAAAATCCTGGTTCGGACTAGTATGCAAGTATGTATGAATTACTGGTTGAAATCATACACCTTTTTCAGTTTATATGTAGACAGTTCTCTGAATATCAATTATAATTTTCTAAATGTAAATTGTATTTTTCTGAATATCAAATGGAAATTCTGAATATGATTTGTAATTTTCTGAATATAAATTGTTACTTTCAGAAAATGTCCAATCTATTTTAGAAAAAATACTAATTAGAAAAATTCCATTTCATACTACATCATTATTATAAGGCCTTATTCCACCGCGACTTTTAGTACGATCTGTTGTACTACATGGTACTATGCAAACATTATTTGAAATTTTTGGTTTGCTTCTTTTTTTCTCTTGTAATTCACAGATGCTTTTGCTTGTTTGGGTAAATACAAATATGGTGCTGATGTATATATGATCTAGTTAGGGACCCTTTTTTAGCGCTTGAATATCCCGGGATTGTTGGAAAACATGTGGGGATGTGAGAATAAAATCCAATAAGAGGCGTGGTGAATGTTTCAAATTTTTTTTTATTTTTTAATTAATATCTACCATATTTAATTAATAAATTAAGAACATACTTTGAAGATAATACACTCTCCGTAGTAGCTGTAAGGGCACCCAGTTTATGCAATTTCGACAAATTTACGTTTCTATGTAGTTTTGTTGCCCATTTGATTTTACATAGCGTAATGGGATGTTAGTCTTAAGATTGTAAAAAGTTTCCGTGAATTTGGCAATTTTTTTCTGACGAGCTTAAGTAATTTTTCATTAAAACAAATTAAAATTATAAAGGTGTATGTAAGAAAACGTTAAGAAAAATAAATTTCAAAAATCAGAGACATTTTTTTAAAAGCTTAATATTAACACCTTATACTAGAATCAAACGGCCAACAAAATCGCATACTTCAAAATATTCTAAAACCTCTGATAAGAAACCTAAGAATTTTGATAAAAATTTGCCGAATTATCTCGAATTTCGCATAGATTTTTGAAACCAAATTTCGAATTTATGTACTAGATTCTGGTACATTACTCTATAAGAAATTAGCTAAAAATATTTTTCTGAACTGCAAGATATCTAAGTCATGGTTTCACTTATAGCTGCGTTGAGGTATATAAAATTATAAAAGTACATTGAATTTTTGAGCATGTAGGAATTCAACTACAAAAAAAAAAAGAATACTTAATAAGTTATTTATAATTCTATTGAAGTGTATTATTTTTTTTTTATTCAAATGAAATACATTAAAAGTAAGTAAAAAATATAAGTGATAATTCAATTCTTCGTTATTTATTTAAAAGTTGACAGTTTCACAAAATATTTCTCCAGACTTTTTCAAGCAAACCTGTTAGAAATAACGAGTACCCTAGTCCCGGGACGAATCATATCCCGAAAATCCGGGATGGCCAAAACCCTAGATCTAGTATATCAATGCTCCTTTAACTCGAGTTTATGGCCCAACATGAAAGCAGTCTTACTTTGACTCTTTTTGATGTTAAAATAAGACTTACTTTTATTTATATATACATATGTGGGACCGGAACTCCGCAGTGGACGACTAACTTAACCTTAATTTACCTTACCTAAAAATACAACCCTAAAGCCCCAATTACATAAAACTTTGTGAAACGTTGACAAATGCGCGCCTTATTTTTGAGCTTTTGCCAAAATTTTGGTTCGCTTTACGTTCAAAAAACTTTGTATGAAAGTGGATCCTACAAAGTTTAATGCAATTGAGCCTTTACCTATATAATCAAATTTGACGAACGCCCAATTTTTTCAATAATTAAATTAAAAATACAATACACTACATAATTTAAAAATATAGAAAAGAAAAATTGTGTTGACTTTACCGAGATCGAACTCAGAACCTTTAGCCCATTTTTGGCTGTGTGTGAACTAGTATATCAACCGGTATAATGCTAATGCAGAGGCTGACTAGTATACCAATTGGTATGGTGCTGATGCAGAAGAGGACAATTGCTTTTTTTTCTCTTGTAACTGCTTATTTTTTACCTTGTAATTCACAGATGCTTTTTCGTGTTTGGGTAAATACAAATAGTCGCTCCTTATGTAGAGGCTGACTATAATATTGGTGCATAGACCGACCAGTATACCAACTGGAATGAATGTCAAATACGTGGACTAGTATTGGTGCATAGACCGACCAGTATACCAACTGGAATGAATGTCAAATACGTGGACTAGTATGGCAAGTGGTACGATCTGAATGGGCATAATGATTAATATGTCCTGGCGCACAGACTGAGTAGTATGTCAACTGGTACACGGCTAACAAAATGAACCTAAATTTTAAACCCGTATAAAGTTTAATAAATTTCTCAAACTTTTTTGTACAATATTTCAAACCGTCCAAATACCTACAAGGATTTTCAATTTCTTTTGGTTTCGATTTAAAATCTAAATGAAAAAGCTGTCTAAATTTTTTATTTTTGGTTTGTTTTAATGTAATTGAATTTTGCCCACAAAAACTTCATGAGCGTCATAGCTCAGCGGTAGAGCAGTCGGCTGTGACTCCTGAGCGTTTTCGTTCGAGTTCTGTCAGCTGCCAGATTTTTTTTAGTTTTATTTTATTCTTAAAACTTTTCGGTCTAAAATTTAAACTTTTGGGTTTGAAAATTCAAATTTATTTTTGAAAGCTTATTCAAGATTGAATTTTGCCAACAACATTTATGTGTGCGATGTAGCTCAGTGGTAGGGCAGACGGGCATGATGCGGGGAGTCTTGGTTCGAATTCCCGCCAACGGACAAAAAATTTATTTTATCTTTAAAAAATTGTTAAAACATTTCTTGTTTATAATTGAAACCCGATTCATTTAGCCAATTTTCATGAAAACTGGTATAGATTGAATTTGAATCCAAATTTGGTTTGGTCATATATGTAGTCCAAAAAAGTTTAAAATTTAGGTTCGAATTTTTAGCCGTGTATGATTCTGATGTATATATGAACTAGTATGTCAACTGGTAAGATTCTGATGCATATATGAACTAGTATGTCAAATGGTATAATTCTGATGCAAATATGAACTAGTATATCAACTGATATAATTATGATGCATAAATGAACAGGTATGTCAACTGGTTTGATTCTGATGCATAAACGAACTACTATGTCAACTGGTATGAACCTGATGCTTTTTTTAACTAGCATATATGAACTACTATTGCAACTGGTATGATTTTGGTGCATATATGAACTGGTATGTCAACACGGCTAAAAAAATGAACCTAAATTTTAAACCCGTATAAAATTTAATCAATTTCTCAAATTTTTTTGTACAAGATTTCAAACCGTCCAAATACCTACAAAGATTTTCGATTTAAAATCTAAATGAAAAAGCTGTCTAAATTTTTTATTTTTGGTTTGTTTTAATGTAATTGAATTTTGCCCACAAAAACTTCATGTGCGTCATAGCTCAGCGGTAGAGCAGTCGGCTATGACTCCTGAGCGTTTTCGTTCGAGTTCTGTCAGCTGCCACATTTTTTTTAATTTTATTTTATTCTTAAAACTTTTCGGTCTAAAATTTAAACTTTTGGGTTTGAAAATTCAAATTTATTTTTGAAAGCTTATTCAAGATTGAATTTTGCCAACAACATTTATGTGTGCGATGTAGCTCAGTGGTAGAGCAGACGGGCATGATGCGGGGAGTCTTGGTTCGAATTCCCGGCAACGGACAAAAAATTTATTTTATCTTTAAAAAATTGTTAAAACATTTCTTGTTTATAATTGAAACCCGATTCATTTAGCCAATTTTCATGAAAACTGGTCTAGATTGAATTTGAATCCAAATTTGGTTTGGTCATATATGTAGTCCAAAAAAGTTTAAAATTTAGGTTCAAATTTTTAGCCGTGAACTGGTATATCCCTGATGCAGAGGTTGGCTACTCAGCCAATTGGTATGGTGCTGATGCAGAGGAGGACAATTGCCATCTCGTAGGACATCGCCGTGTTAAAAATACCACTTGCTAATATGGAAAAATTACAGAACTCGAACTAGTTGAGGCCGCTTGGCTGACTAGTATTTGATTCGTATTAAACTAGTTAAGTTGACTGCAGGGATTATACAACTAGAACTTTGTGGCTGAATTCATATTAGCCAGGAAATATCCATTTCATACTAGTATACAACTAACTTTTTCTGGATGAACTCATACTAGTCAGGAAATATCCATTTCATACTAGTAAACAACTAGAATTTTTTGGCTGAAGTCATACTGGTCACGAAATATCCATTTTATATTAGTGTAAAACAAGAATTTTCGAGCTGAACTCATACTAGTCAGGAAATATCGATTCCATACTAAGTAGTGTACAACTAAATTTTTCTGGTTGAAATCATACCAGTTAAAAAATACAAAATTCTTTCGTTTCGTTTGCCTCTTTTTTCTCTTATAATTCACAGGTGTTACCCATGAAATGATTATGGGACAAAATTGTGGGAAAAAATTCCGTTTACAAAATTCTGCAAAAACAATTCTGTGTTATAAAATTCCGTTTCCAATATTCTGTTTTTCAAAATTCTGTACCGACAAAATTCTGTTTTTCAAAATGGTGTATTTAAAAATCGGAAAAGCATATGGATGAAGAAAAAAAGTGCGCACTTTTCCGATTTTTCAATACAGCATTTAAAAAAAGCCAGAATAATATTACAATAATAAGTTATGCGAAATTATATTTATAATGCACCACATACAAAACAAATACATATCGCTTCCCTGGTTCTATAATGACGCAATTGTCAATTTCCATGTTTCGATTTAGAAACTAATAATTTTTGCTGTGTATAATTTTTATAATTGTATTACTAATAGTTTCCGTGCTAGACGCTTGCGAAGTTGTTCCAATTGTCCATAACATATGTGCATACAAATACTGAAACTTGCTTCACCAAAAGTTAATATTTTACAATTGCGTCATTATAGAACCCGGGAAGCGATATGTATATACTATTTAAAAAAATTATACTATGTATTTCCCAATCTCACATCAATGTAAGAATTTGATTTGTAGCTTAATGTACCCATAATAAATGTTAAGCGTTACCGTTAATTTACATTCTTTTGATCTAAAAATCACTAAAAGTACACGGGCAACAACAAAAAAAAACATAACACTTGTCGTTTACAGCATACAGAAATGCTGTATGTAGAAAAAGCAAATAATTTGGTAAAAAAGTTAGAGAAAAAGAGTTTCTTAACTAGTATTCTAGGCTCAAAAATTAGCATGTTTTTTCGATTTCCCACTTTTTCTTTCAAAAATTGTCAATAATGCAAATATCCATAAAAAAAAAGTAGACACAGATTATTAAAGGAAATTGAGCGGGCTACAAAAAAGGTTAAACAACTTTTTTTTTTTGTAAAGTTGCTCTTTCAAATTAACTTAGTATTAAATTTAAAAAAAATCATATTTCCATATTTTTTTGGTGTTTTTGATCCAATTTTTTAACTAAGTTTTGTTTATTGATATTCTACACGATTAATTATCATTATATGATCAACATTATAATCAAAAATATAAATTTCTCATATACGTTCACATATTTTTGGCTAATATATGCTTTCTCTGCGAAGGTGTAGTTTTACAGACTTCACATGGCGCAGCCACAAAAAAACAAAAAGTTGACGGATCTGTGAACTCAAAACATTAATTTTTCTAACCTCACAAAACCATCACAAAATAATATTGGTCTTTTTTGTAAGCAGCTTTTGTAGAAAACTCAATTTCCTAAACAAATATGTTCAGATAAATGGTGTTTTACAGCAATGGTTTGTCGTTTTTATACCAAATATGAGGTTAAGTCTGTAAAATCTATACTGCGATGATAGACCTCTAGACTTTAATCTGAAAAAATTACATTAATTTTTTTTCACCTTTCTTAAAAAGAAGATCAATATAATTTTTGAAAAAAAAAAACGATTTTTTTTTGGCCCAGTCAAATGTATATGTATATAAATTGTTTTCATTTCCATTTAAATTGAATTAATTTTTAATTTTCAACAATAAAAAAACAAAATTTTGTCCAAAAATAATTTGGAATACAGAATTTTGACCCTTTATCATAATGACTTTCAGAATTTTGAAATATAGAAATTTGACTCGAAATAATATAGTCTCACAGAATTTTTTTCAGTTTTTTCCAGAATTTTGACTCAAAATCATTTAAAAATACAGAATTTTGTCACCATCCCAATTCACAGATGCTTTGTCGTGATAGGGTAAATACAAATAGTCGCTGCTTTCTTAAGAATAAACATGAAAATAAAGGCATATGATAAAATAAAGGTTAAGTCACGAAAATTCTGGTTGAAATCATACTAGTCCAGGTTCAATGCTTTTTCAAAAGGACTAGTTTTGGACTAGTATGGGGCTAGTTCATTTTATGGAAACACGTAAAAAATACCAGTTGCCTATATGGAAAAAAGACAAACCACTGACTAGTTGGGCCCGGGGCACCAACTAGCTGTAAAGTAGTTTTCAACTAGTTGCAGGGTGCTATCACATTGAGAGTGGAAGTTTGAACTTTACGTAAACCGAAATGACTACACCTTTTCCTGCAGTACTTTCGAAACCATCAGTACTGCAGCAGTACTTTCTTAAATCAAAATGATGCTCTTTAATGCTATGGATACACACACAGAGATTATCTCCAATAAATCTTTTTTAATCAGATCCAAATTTTACCCTGACACACACAAAATTGAAGATTAACAGCATTGAGAATTACTACTTCGGTTGTTATTGCGCCATATTTTTACCTACCTCGGCAACATCTAGCTGTCGACAGTCGGATTTTACAAACCAGCTCGACGCCTATCTGTCAGCTACCCTTAATTTCCTAGTGTTTCTTGCTGTTGTTGTCTATTTATCTAAAGAGTGTTGCCAGTGCACATTTTTAAAACTGCTCAAATCTTCTTAATTTTTGGGAGTTTATGATGAAGATTATGTTCAAGTTAACTCCCAAAAGCGGAGTTAATTCGGAATTTGCGCTAATGTATCAGCCGTATAAAATCAAATTGATGCTTTCGAAAGTACAATTGGAAAAGGTGTAGTCCTCTTTCTACCCAAATTGCTATCTATAATTTTGTGACTAGAGATTAGTCACACTATTTTTTGCAGTATATGTACGGTGACCATAATATTTTTCTGAAAAAACAGAACTCTTTTTTACTCAAAGCTTGGTATTGTCCTCACGTGAAAATTTCGCTACTCGCCTATAAACTATTTGACGTTACACTTTCAATGTTTGGAATAAAAAAGTGTTGCTGATTTGCATGACGTAATCATCTTTTTGCAGTTCTGTAAAACATTGAAATTGTAATATCAAATAATTTCAACTAAACTGCATCAATTAAAAGTCAGTAATTTTTGTGAATAGTATTTCTTGATGGCGAGAGACATTTTCCTTGTTAATATAAAACCTAGAATAACTGGTTTGTTTGTGCTAAGAAAGTTCAACTATGATTTTACGTCTATCTCGGCTGGTATGTAAACTCTCACCCTCATATTCATAAAAAATAAAATTCGTTTATATTTTGATTAATACGTCGCTCCCAACGAAGACTAACTCGGTTCAGTTAGCGTGGAAGGCTAACATGGTCCGTTCTCTGCGTCGAAGACAAACACACTTCATTTTCTGCGTGGAAGACTAACACACTTCAGTTTTCCGTGTGGAAGACTAACACACTTCAGTTTTCTGAGTCGAAGACTAACAAACTTCAGTTTGCTGCGTCGAAGACTAACACACTTCGTTCTCTGCGCCGAAGACTAACACACTTCAGTTTTCTGCGTCGAAGACTAACACACTTCGATCTCTACGTCGAAAAATTCGCAAATGTATGCAAACCCAAAGCAAACACGCTTTGAAGAGAGGATTGAAATGGGCTTGGGTTATGAGATTTGTATGGAATTTTCGAATGGTGTTTTGTTTGCTTCTAAACACGCTAGGATAACACAGTGTTTGCTTTTGGTGGAAATAGCGTATAACTTTACAGAGTTATTACATTTGTTAAAAGGGTTGCCGGTACAAAAAAGCAGAACAAAAACAGAACATTTGCTTAAAAAAAGAACATTTCTGTTATTTTCCTTAGAAAAAAAAATACGCAGAACAAGCTTCTTAAAAACAGAACTGTTCTGCCAAAAACAGAACGGATGGTCACCGTAAGTATATGGCACATGCAGGGCCGCATTAACACCTTCGGGGGCCGTAGGCAAGAATCCTGTCGGGGCCCCTATACAATGCTTTTTTGAAGAAATCATATATGTATTTAACAGCAAAGTAACACTTGGCATTTATTGTGGTATCATAATCTACGCCGACTTATTGGTGGTTATTTATGTCCTGCTTACTTTCGTAGACTGACATCCCCTTATCGAAGTGGTCGAAATTATATGCAAATACATATCGCTTCCCTGGTTCTATAATGACGAAATTGTCAATTTCCAAGTTTCGAGATAACGTGCACAGAAGCTTTAGAAATTTCTAACAATCTTTGCTGTGTATAAATTTTATAATTGTATTACAAATAGTTTCCGCGCTAGACGCTTGCGAAGTTGTTCCAATTGTCCATAACATATGCGCACAAAAATATTGAAATTTGCTTCACCAACACTTAATATTTTACAATTGCATCATTAAAGAACCAGGGAAGCGATATGTATATGCCACGTACGGACTTCTCAGGATCTTTCTCGAAAACTAAAGTATGTGTAGAAAAATTTTGTTTTGCCGTTTATATGTACGGTGACCATCCGTTCTGTTTTTGGCAGAACAGTTCTGTTTTTAAGGAGCTTGTTCTGCGTATATTTTTTCTAAGGAAAATAACAGAAATGTTCTGTTTTTAAGCAAATGTTCTGTTTTTGTTCTGCTTTTTTGTGCCGGCAACCTTTTCTAACAAATGTAATGAGTAGCTCTGTAAAGTTAGTTTGCTCAATAATTTCAAAACTTTATGAAAAATTTAAAATCTTTCAAAATAATTTAGTTCATGCTTAACGCGGTTAAGTGCTTCAGCGAAATCAAAAATTGATTGTTAAAATTGTTTGTTAAAATGCAAAAACGTACCAAAATTGCAAGTTCCGTACCCGGAAAAAAATTCGTACCAAAAATGGTACATTTCGGCCAAAACGGAAACCGTGGTTATGGTAGTTTTTAAATTAATAAGGAAATGTCTCTCACCATCAAGAAATACTATTCACAAAAAGGAAAAATATACTTGAAAAATGACTTTCAATTGATGCACTTTGGTTGAAATTATTTGAGATTGCAATTTCAATGTTTCTAGGACTTTGGCAACATTTTTTACTGCAAAGAGATGATTACGTCATGAAAAACACTTTTTTATTCCAAATATTGAGAGTGTAACCCCAAATAGTTTATAGACGGGTAGCGAAATTTTCACGCGAAGGCAATACCAAGCCTTAAGTAAAAAGAGTTCTGTTTTTTCAAAAAAAAATTATGGTCACCGTATTTACATGTCACCTTTTCTCCATCCATAATATCCAAAAATACTAGTTTGGGAAAATGGAGTAATCTATCTATATATATAAAAATGAAATGGTGTTCAGTCGTCACGCTAAAACTCGAAAACGGCTGAACCAAATTATATACTTCCTTTGGGGGTTTGTTTGTTATTATCACGCGCAGGTCATGTAAGTATTAAAAACCAAACAAAATATTAGGGGGGCGTGGTACCTCCCATACAATCTTATTAATTAGCGCTAAATTTTCGTTGTGTTTTCGGTGACTGTAGCGTCATATCGTAATTTTGGTTATGGTCCTTGCTATTTTTTTGTTTATCGTTGACAGAGAGTGCTGCAAATGAAAAATTATTTATTTCAAAGCTTTTCAGGGTAAAAAATGTGAATTGTTTGCAATTTTCCATTGTCAATTTTTGGAGACGAACACACATTAACCCCGGAATTCTGTAATTTTGCCTCATCTCAAGTCACAAAATTGAGATCTGTCATTTGAGGTTTGTAATTGGACAACATGGAATTGGAACACGAATTGTCTCTATTAGTGACTATTGTCTCTATTAGTGACTAGAGACAGCTTACAGAATTCGGGGGTAAGTTTGAAGTTTTGCTTTGGTGTTACTCTTCGTGTTGCAATCGAACATGCAAAATTTAATGCGCCTTGGTTTATTGTGATATATCTTCTATATCAGCGATAGGCACACTAAAATAGTCACAATTTGTCATTGTATTGGTGCACACACTAATTTATGCTTGCCACATTGTTTTATTTGTATTTATAAGAAAAAATGGAGGATTTCTGATAGAAAATATATTTCGATGCATATATATTTATATATTTGTTTCTTTTGTATATAGTATGAATTACTAGAACAAAAAAGACAGTTTGAAGGAGTTAGTAAACTTTTTATACACTGCGTACTAGTACTAGTCCAAGACCATAGCGTGTACAAAAGCTTTTAAAAGTATTTCGAAAGAGCGAGAGGTGGTGCAAGGGAAAGAAAATGGGAAAGAGAGGGACAGCGAGAAGGCGAAAGAGAGGGAGAATGAGAAAAATAAGGACTGGGAGAAGGAGAAAGGGAAGCAGAAAGCCTTTTTATCTGAAAGCCTTTTTATCTGATCAAGAAATTGCTCACGATCATGGCCTTCATATTTTTCATATTCTGCATGGAATGTGAAATAATGACGCTTTATATTAAAATTGCGTGCACTTAAAATCTCCCATACAAACTTTTTTCTTCAAGGTGTATATCTCTAAAAGGGTTTAAGGTAGGGACCTGGAAATTGGTACAGAGCTATAGGATAACAACACCATTCTCACCCATAAAACTGGGGGTTAACCAAAATTGGGCGTGACACCTCCCATACGAATAAAATACTTCATAGTCCATATCTCTGGAAGTATTTGGGTTAGACCACTGAAATTTGGCAAGGGGTTTTATGAGACCGATTCCCACCACCTCCAAAAAATGGGGATAACGAAAAAGGGGGCGTGGCACCTCCCATGCAAATGAAATACTTCATAGTCGATATCTCTGGAAGTATTCATGTTAGACCACTGAAATTTGGCAAGGGGTTTTATGAGATCGATTCTTACCACCTTCAAAAAAACTGGGGATAACGAAAAAGGGGGCGTGGCACCTCCCATACAAATGAAATACTTCATTGTCGATATCTCTGGAAGTATTCATGTTAGACCACTGAAATTTGGTAAGGGGTTATATGGGATCGATCCCTACCACCTCCAAAAAAACTGGTGATAACGAAAAAGGGGGCGTAGCACCTCCCATACGAATGAAATACCTCATAGTCCATATCTCTGGAAGTATTCAGGTTAGACCACTGAAATTTGGTAGGGGGTTATGTGAGATCGATCCCTACCACCTCCAAAAAAAACTGGTGATAACGAAAAAGGGGGCGTAGCACCTCTCATACGAATGAAATACTTCATAGTCCATATCTCTGGAAGTATTTAGGTTAGACCACTGAAATTTGGTAAGGGGTTATATGAGATCGATCCCTACCACATGCAAAAAAACTGGGGGTAACGAAAAAGGGAGCGTGGCGCCTCCCATACGAATGAAATACTTCATAGTCCATATCTCGGGAAGTATTTAGGTTAGACCACTGAAATTTCATGAGGAGTTAAATAATATTAATCCCTATCATCTCCAAAAAAAACTGGAGATAAAGAAAAAGGGGGCGTGGCACCTCCCAAACGATGGAAACATTTCATAGCCCATATCCCTGGAAGTGTTTAGGTTATACCACTGAAATTTATTTATACAAGATCAATCCCTGCCACCTCCAAAAAAAAACTGGGGATAACGAAAAAGGGGGCGTGGTTCCTCCTATACGAAGGAGATAGTGATATGGATGAAAATAGATGGATCGGGGAAGACAAACATGCAGGGAAATAAATTTGTGGCAGGACAACGTCTGCGGGTCAGCTAGTTTTGTATAACAAAAATTCCCACAGAGCGTAATTTTTGCAGAGAGCTTAGAAATAAAAAAGTTATTTGGGCGCAAAAGTCGAGAAAAATTAAAAAAAAAAAACCTCCTACTTGGATTTTTCTCGTTTTTCGTTCCCGAATAACTTTTTTATGCAAAATGTGATCGATGGGGACTTTTGTAGTTTTCTTCCTGGGGGTGAAACTAGGCTCCTGACAAAAAATTGGATCTTTGGGATTTTTTTTATATAAGATAAGCTCACTTTACCAGACAATTTTTTTATATTATTCATGGAGAAAAGGTGGATCTAGCGCGAAAACTATGAGCTTTACAAAAATAACTAATTTCATTGTCGATGAGAAACTTCTTGTAAAATAAACCGTAAGAGAACATTTTTCTAGGCTCACTAAAGTTTTCGGAAAAGATACTGAGAAGTCTGTACGTGGCATAATTTTGATATATTTTCCAGAGAGAACTTAACAATCGCGATATCTCAGAACTGGTTGCTCTTAGAGAAAAAATTTCAGGCAGTTGCCTATTCTGCCTCAAGGTTAATCCGGCACTGGGCACATAATACATTATTAGCCATTGAAATTCTTTAGTAGATGTGTTTAAAAGCGACAAACTAGATTGTTTAAAACTGTGAGCTTATTTTTTGCTGCCAAATTAATTTGAACTGATTTTGTATTTATAGGATGCGAATGAAAAATCCAATTTAAATGGTAATTCAGAGTAAACCAACGATTTTTGCAATTTACTCATTGTGTATATGTTATCTATGAACTCCTACAAAAACTTTCATTAGTCCAGAATGAACACGGGATGCGTCGCAAAGGACAATGCGGCTTAAGTCAGCTTTGATCTTTTTATACGGTTTGAAGTGATCCCTTTTGTATAACGACCCTCAGGTCAAAATGTACACCTTTATAGTTGAGAGGTCAGTGTTGAAGAGATCCCTTTCCATCTTTGGGTACGGTCGAACAAATCTAATTTTTGTGTAACTTTTACTATATTTTTTGTGTAATTTCTACTATATCTTTCGCGTAATTTTTACTGTATTTTTGTGTAGTTATACCTTTCATGAACATGAAATGGTATTATAACTTTGGTCCGATGTTTGAAAGTATGAGAAGAAGAAGAGATAGACCCATCAATAAATATACCGAAATGATCAGGATGACGAGATGAGTTGATTTAGCCATGTCCGTCTGTCTGTCTGTCTGTCAGTCTGTCTGTCTGTTTGAACGCAAACTAGTCCCTCAGTTTTTGAGATATTTTGTATGCGGCCACTATTTTCCAATATAGGAATCATTTGTCGGAACCAGCAAGATCGGACCGATATTACATATAGCTCCCATACAATCGATTGTTCCGATAAACGGATTTTGGGCTGTAACTCCTAAAATTAAATACGTAGGAACGTGAAATTTTGGACGTATTGCTATTTTTATATGTGAAATATCGATGTTGAAAATCATCGGTATGGGATAAATATTTCACATAGCTCCCATACAATCGATTGTTCCGATAAACGGATTTTGGGCTATAACTCCTGTAATTAAACACGTAGGAACGTGAAATTTTGGACGTGTTGCTATTTTTATATGTGAAATATCGATGTTGAAAATCATCGAGATGGGATAAATATTTCACATAGCTCCCATACAATCGATTGTTCCGATAAACGGATTTTGGGCTATAACTCCTGTAATTAAACACGCAGGAACGTGAAATTTTGTAAGTATTGCTATTTTTACATGCGAAATATCGAATTTGAAAATCATCGAGATGGGATAAATATTTCACATAGCTCCCATACAATCGATTGTTCCGATAAACGGATTTTGGGCTATAACTCCTGTAATTAAACACGTAGGAACGTGAAATTTTGGACGTATTGCTATTTTTATATGTGAAATATCGATGTTGAAAATCATCGAGATGGCATAAATATTTCACATAGCTCCCATACAACCGATTGTTCCGATAAACGGATTTTGGGCTATAACTCCTGTAATTAAACACGTAGGAACGTGAAATTTTCGACGTATTGCTATTTTTATATGTGAAATATCGATGTTGAAAATCATCGAGATGGGATAAATATTTCACATAGCTCCCATACAATCGATTGTTCCGATAAACGGATTTTGGGCTATAACTCCTGTAATTAAACACGCAGGAACGTGAAATTTTGTAAGTATTTCTATTTTTACATGCGAAATATCGAATTTGAAAATCATCGAGATGGGATAAATATTTCACATAGCTCCCATACAATCGATTGTTCCGATAAACGGATTTTGGGCTATAACTCCTGTAATTAAACACGTAGGAACGTGAAATTTTGGACGTATTGCTATTTTTATATGTGAAATATCGATGTTGAAAATCATCGAGATGGGATAAATATTTCACATAGCTCCCATACAATCGATTGTTCCGATAAACGGATTTTGGGCTATAACTCCTGTAATTAAACACGTAGGAACATGAAATTTTAGACATATTGCTATTTTTATATCTGAAATGTCGATGTTGAAAATCATCGAAATGGGATAAATATTTCACATAGCGCCCTACAATCGATTGTTCCAATAAACGGATTTTGGTAGATAACTCCTGTAGTTATATAGGTAGGAACGTGAAATTTCGTAACTATTGCTATTTTAGAATGTGGAATGTCGGTGTCAAAAATCAATGAGATTGGACCAATATAACACATCTCCCCCATATAATCGATAGTTCCGATAATTTCGGTATGAACTTAAGTTAAATTCACACAGGCTGTACTGGGATCAAACAGTGAAAATCGTGACGCTTATTCATGAAAGGTATTTAGCCTTCGGCACAGCCGAAGACAGCTTTCCTTACTTGTTTTAACTATTTTTTGTGTTAATTTTACTATCTTTTTTGTATAAATTTTACTATATTTTTTGTGTATTTTTTACTTATTTTTTTGCGTAACTTTTATTATATTTTTTGAGTATTTTCAAGTTATTTTTGCGTTAATTTTTATTATAAGGCCTTATTACACCGCGACCATTAGTACGATCTATTGTGTGATATTTTTGCTTTTTTTGTGTAGGGTAGAAGGGGGCACATTCGCCACTGAGGTACATTCGCCACCCCCTGTTTTCTCGAAGCTTATTAGTGCTGTCAATATTTAATAAATGACATAATGTTCTTCAGTGGAGCACCTCTCTTTAAACTTTCCTTGACATTTAAAATTGACCATTGATCGTAAACAATGGTGACTTTTCTCTTTTCTGCCTCTGAGTTTTCATTGTAATAACTTGATAAATTAAGATAATATAAAAAAAAATTGTTTTTAGGTGTGATACCAACTATGCTTCTCTTAATAGAATTTAAAATCAGTTTTGCAAAAGTGCTATTGAAGAAAAATTAAAATTAGTTTTAAAAGAGTAGATGCACCTGGGGCACATTCCCCAGGCCAATACAAACCCGCTTTATCTTAGCTAAAATGAATTGAACTTTTTTGATATAGAGCAGTTTGAAAACTCATTCTAGGATATGTCTTCAAATAAGCCCAAATTTTTAAAAAGTGGGTTTTTGAAAAAAAATCTGAGCTGAAGACTTATACAAACAAAATCCAGATAGGTCTTCTTTGATAAATATTTCCAATAGTTTCACTCAGCCGTCGATGACATCAAAATACAGGATTTGAGTTCTAATACAAAGGTTGATTACAAAAACTGTTATTATAACCTTTTACAAAATAATGTTTACGTCGTGGTGATTGTACCCCATCCCCTTGGCGTATGTGCCCCATAATCGTTAAAAAAAACTACGAACGCGTTAAAAAATTAAACGGACAGATAAGAAATGAGACATGAAATCTGTATATTTAAGAGAAAAAAAAATCAAGGAAAAAATTACTGGTTTGACTTTTATAGCAATTTAAAAAAAATTAGCGAATGTGCCCCCTTCTACCCTAATTCCTACCATATTTTTGTGTAATTTTTACTCTTTTTTTTACTATATTTTTATTATATATATTTTGCGTTATATTTAAATGAGTATAAAACAGTTGAAAAGTTTATCATATTAAAGTCTCGTCCTTGAGTTAAGAACCACCCTAAAATGCTTCCGCTTTGATGTATGCGCTACGATGAACCGAATAAAGTTGAAACAATCACCCCTATTACATTTGTCAACATTGTCAAAAATAGTGTCGATGCGTCCGAATTGGTATTGCCGTCGTCAAAGTCGATAACTTTTGGCAGCTCTTGATACTATTTTGGTATTGACGACAACAATAGTGATATTCTATTGACGGTTGTCAACATAAAAATTGTCAATACAGTTTTTGGTGACGACAAGCGCGCAATTAAATATTCTGCTGTAAAAATTTGGTAAAATAACTCAGAATTATACCTTTTTACACACTTTATTTGTTTAGTTTTTATTTAATTTAGGAAAATGAAAAAAAAAATGAAAATAACAAACCAATTCGCGCAGCTTGTTTTAGAACTAAAACAAAATCCTGCGCTACAAAAGGCTTTTCCAAAGGAGTAGTTCCCAATAATTTTAAGTCGCAACAGGGCGTAGAAATTTTCTATAGGGGGATGCTCCGAAGGTTGTGACTTTTGACAGTTTGGTATTTGTTTACTTTAGGGGTCAACTGCTAACAAATTGGCTAAAATTATGGGAGATATCTCAAAAGACGGGATTTGGCCTCAGGATCACGAATCCCCAAGCGTTTTTTAATATTTTGCTTCTTTGAAGAGATATTTGCAATCAAAGTTGCAAGTTTTCATGTGGTTGTTGTAATTTTATTAGGCTTTACCTGTAGCTATCTCCCATAATTTTAGCTAATTTATTAGCAGTTGACCCCTAAAGGAAACAAAAACCGACAGTTTTTATGAAATATTCAGCTGTTGAGAGCCAATAAACAATTGTCAAAATAAATGATCGTAGTTTTGCTATAAAATTATCGATAACACGTCAACGTCAACACATTGATGAAGTAAATACCAGAACTGCATTCATGCGACGTTGATATTGATACGACTTGATGTTGATATTGATACGAAGTGGCAATTGATATTGACAACCATAATAGGGGTGAATATAAATGTTAATTTTATATTCGCACTTCAATTCAGCCATTTCCTAAAACACATTTACGTAAACATTTATACCGAAATATACACGATGCATAAACACATTCGCATGTTTGTGTGCATGCAATTACACTCATAATAATACACTTGAAACGCTTACACAATGCCAACGCCACATAATGAACAAGCCGGATGTCCGCTGGCGGACAATGGTCGTGGGCCATCATCATTTTGCAATGCAGCAGCAGCCGCTTCCATTTCCGCTTTGTACTCTGGTCCTTGCAGGGCCGGACATACAGGCATCATGATGATACGCGGATCGACGGATTCAGCAGGTGGCGCTGCTGCTGCTGGATTCGGTTTGGTCGATTGCGGTGTTCTAGTGTCTGTAGTATTTGGTTGCGATTTGGTTTGTGTACCTTCATCCTGTTGCTGCTCTTGTCGATGATGTTGATGAGATAAGGGTGTGCGACGCTCATTACCACCAATCGCGTGACTTTGCGTCCAATAAAAATTAGCTGGGCATGGTGGTTCTATTTAGAATTTAAATGATTGAAATTTTACAAATAAGCAAATTAGTTAATCAAGGTATTGATTAAATAGAGGAAACGCACTCTTGGTTAACTTTAATCAAATAAAAAAAGTGTTTTGTTGTTGCGATCATAAGAATTGAAAATCTCAACAGCAGCGCTGCAAAAAGCATTACTTTTGGTTATCTATCTGCCCTACCTTTAAAGAGAGAGTGCCTAAATCTCTATACTAGCCTCAAGCCTATCTTTATTTCCAAGATTTTGTCTCACCCTAATACATTTGCCATATATCTTCCCATTTCCTTATTGCCGAAGCATAGTCTAAATTAAATAAAAATATGCATGTACCTACACATATATGTATGTTATGAATTGATTAGCTTGTAAGGAAAATCATATCGAACTTACGTTATAAGGCGTTCACACTCATGGCAAATGTTTTGTCCTGTAGGCAGTCCACCAGTGCTTGGAGGTTTTGGTGTATTGATCGGTGCGCTTACATGCCTGGTAACAGATGGTTGGTAGTTCTGTTGTTGCTGTGGTTGATTATATTGGTGTTGATGTTGTTGTTGGTGATGTTGTTGTTGGTGTTGGTGATGTTGATGTTGAGGATCCTGGAAGCCTGAGTATTATTTTGTTTTGGTATTGGGTACAGAATTGCGTGTAGGTTCGAGTCAAACATTAAAGTCACAGGAATGCAAACATGATGATAGATTTTTTAAATAAACACATGTAACGAAACATTTAAGAAAAACCAAGATATTAGCAAAGATATATAGTACAAGATCACAAGTGGAAGAAACTATATAAACATATCGGCTGCCGTATTCCAAAAACACAGTATCTAAAACATGTATCAAATCTAGCCTCTGCAGTCCCGCACCAAGAAATACGCTGGTGAATTGCCTTTTATGGCTTATTTTGAATAAGGTTCCAAATAGCGTATTTCAACAAAAAAATTTAGAAACCAGTTTTTCAGCACACCACAAATCACTGTAGCGAAAGCAACTAGTTGAAAACTACTTTACAACTAGTTGGTTCACCAGGCCCAACTAGTCAGTGTTTTGTTTTTTTTCCTTATAAGCAACTGGCATTTTTTACGTGTTGATGCCCTACGAAATGTCAATTGGCAGATTTCGACCAGAACATACCACACGGCTAAAAATTCGAACCTAAATTTTAAACTTTTGTTACGGTCAGAGGGGATGCAGCACGGTCTGCATGGTCTGCGGTACACCTAATGTTTGGATTAGCAAAACTTATGCTACTGTCTGGCTGAACGCGCCCGTGTTCAGTCAGCTGACTTTGACAAGAAGATGTCATTGCAGAGCACGCGGCAAGATTGTTCCGGAAGGAATCTTTCCTTTTCAATTTGGACTTGGAGCAGCACGGAACTGATTAACCGTGCCGTGTATTAAGAAGCAGCAGTAGTTTGACAGTGCTAACAACAAACGAACACGACGTCGACAAAAAATCGCCAAGCACACTTTTCTGCCGCAAGCGACTGGGAGCGCTCAGTGTTTCTACCCGCTTTCCGCAATCGCCGTATACAGATCATTTTTCAAATCTGCGGAGATCACCCGGTCATACTCCAACATAAGGCGCCGCAGTGCGTGAGGTCGGGCGTAAAGCGAAAGCAATTGTATCCAGCAAATAAGTGGGCGCGCAGTGTAGCGCCGCCCGGCGTTTCACATATATAAATAAATCTCTTGAAGCATAGCGCATTGTGCAATCTTGCTTTAGTGTCCACACTAAGCGCAACGTCATAAGCACACAAATTCATACAACCTGGGTCGCTGCTTATAGCGCCAGGAATAGAGCGGCAGCACACGCCAATCTTGCTTTAGTGTCCACACTAAGCGCAACGTCACAAAAATACATATAATTTCATATAACCTGGGTCGCTGCTTATAGCGCCAGGAATAGAGCGGCAGCTCATGCCACTCTCGCGGTAGTACTCGAAGCAGTATGAGAGGGCGGCGCACAAGCATGGCACGCAACATTCAAAAGCGTTGTAGCAAATAAGCATGCGGATCCGCACTAACTCGTTAGCGCTGTAGCAACTCGTAACGTCAAACCACGGTGATACACGAGCGCGGCGAACCACAAGAATAATTCTTCCTCTGCTACTCCATCATAGCCGAGTGGAAGGCAGCGAAAGCAATAAAGTCAGTAGTCAACCACACAACGGAGTGAGAACCACGCCAGCAGCAGCATAGCTAGTACATACATACATTAATGGAAGGCGGTCATCTACAGTCAGCGCAATAGACTTCAACCCTCAACAGCTCAACGAACAGCATTTGATCAGACCAGTCTAATTAGCCAGAGCGAACTCTAACATGGTCGACAGCGGGCAACGAATCCAACGCGAACGTCTGGTCTAAGCAGCAAAAAGAAAGCTATCAACATATTGAGTATTGAAAATAGACATCACACATCTGGGTGAGCCGTATCGTAATTTGCTAATAGATGTTTAACATGAATTTTATGCTTAGTCATTAAGTAGTTTTTGTAATGATAAAGATAGAAAAATGGCATAGGGAAAGAAGAGTGAATTTCGTAGCCTACATTTAGGCGCTTGTTGAATTTAACGTAGAGATAGGGTGAGAAGTAAGTTTAACAAGACTATTTGGAGGGTGGTATAAGATAGATAGGAGGCAGTGAAGAGATTCAGTTGTGAGTGGGAGTAGGGATGCGATAAGCGAGGGAATCAAACCACATGGTAGATGCTGAAGACGTCTTTAGGCAGAAAACCAACCCCATTTGAAGTCCCACTACCCGGTAACAAAGTTGAATTTGTTCAATGCCTTAAAATTTTGGTTCCGTAAGAGGAATAACAGCCAAACCTTGCGAACTTGATTTTTATGAATTGATTGAATAACCGGCACGCTGTGCGATGATTAGCGAGGTGAATAGTTAGGTTTTAAATGACTTTATCGTAAGCGCTATCTAGCTGTAAGATACCAATGTGGGTTTGGTCAAGAATGAATCTTGATATATTTTGTTTTAATAATAATAAATAATGTATAATTTTGAGTAAAGGAAGAAAACGGAGTGGTAGTTGGTTATTTGGGGGTGACATGGTAAAGACGGACGGACATGGGAACGATTATGTGAATTAGAGTGCGCGGCATTTTGGTTTAGGGGTCGATACGAATCAAAGCCAAGATCGACCACGGAAGGGAAGGGTATAGAAGGCGGGCCTGGCAACATCGAAGGCCCAACATTCGAATGCAGAGACGAACGATGGGTTCGTGAGGAAGGCAACGGTCGCAAAAAGGGGGGGAGGGGGTTAATTCAGAACTTTCTGCTTGGACATCAACATGCTGCATATTAATGTAATCAGGTATGAATTTTTTTGTATGGTGTAGAGGCGTGTCTCGAAGCCGCAAGAACCACCCTCTGTCCGGCGAGCTAGCTCGTGCTTAAAATCAAGCATACCTGGCGGTGATGGGGGACATGCTGAGGGGTGCGGGGCTGGATAGTCGTTCCGCCCGCCTCCCAATAGCCAGCCGCACGTAACAAAATGGCGCCCAACGTGGGGCCCTATGAGGCTCTTCATCTTCGGACAGTGCATGAAGGTGTCGCGATAAGGAGAGTTCTGGATTTTTTTTTTGATTTCAACATTCACGTATTTTGATTGTGAAGGGTATACACTGGCAGCTCGTTTTGCCACAATTAGAGCGGTCGATAGTATCGAGGTCGGGAAGCCCAGGTGGACTTAGAACGGTGGAGGACTTTGACGGACGACGTTAGGAGGACAGATGCTATGTCACCCAAATCTAATTTCAATTGCTAACTCCAATAAGAGTTTCTACACACGTTAATTACAGCATATACATTAAATAACCACGTATATATTTTGATATAACTTTCGACACTTGTTTAAGCATTTTTTTTATGCACATGCATACATTTTATTTTTCAACTTTATTTTTTTCCAATATTTGCTTGCTCTACCTAAATTCCGTATATTTGGGTATACGTTTTGTTCGTTTCACAGAGGTAAGGGAGGTACGAAATAGTAAACCTTTTGGTGCGTGAAGCACGTATCTACGACCTGGGAACGGGCATTAGAATAAGAGATGTCTAAGAGAGAAGGACTTAGGAGTGGCACCGCAGAGGAGCATGCGGGTAGAAACATCACGGATGGAGACGACGTGGAGGAGGTAGAGGGGGAAGATGAGACGGCGGCGGGAGGAGAAAATTTGCCAAAGGAGACGTCGGCCGAAAAGGGCGAGGATTTTAATGCTGTTGGGGAGGAGCTGCTGCGAAAATACAAGCTAATGTTTTTCCAGTATCAGGTGGACATGACGCGCTCTACGACAGCAGCGGTCAGGGGGGCGGTCCAGGGGCTTCGTAAGGACGTCAGCGGACTGGCGGATAGACTAGCAAGTTTGGAGCTCGGCGGATTGAATGGCGGTCAGACATCCAATCAGCGCGAGTGGGGTTGCGACGGGGATCAGGAAGGTAACGAGGACGGTACTCCGGACAAACGCGAGGTGGCTGTAGACGGAAACCATGGAACATCGGTGACCCCGCGGGAACGGAACCACCGTCCTAGCTATCGCCCGGAGAGGTACTCGACCAAAATTATTCGCGACTGGAATCTCAAGTTCGACGGGGGGCCGAAGTCGGTGTATGTGGAACGCTTCCTGTTCCGAATCGACACACTGCGGCAGAAGCATAACGTTTCACCCGAAGATCTATATGCAAATTTCCATCTTTCATTGGACGGGCAAGCTAGAGAGTGGTATTGGCTCTATATGGAAGAGCATGCCACGGACGCAGCGGTAGACTTTGATGCGTTCAGAGCGGCAATTGTGGAGCAGTTCCGTAAAGCGGACTGCGATGAGGAGATCAGGCAGGCAATGAACGACCGGAAACAAGAGTTCAACGAAAAGTTCGACGAGTTCTACGCAGCGATCAGAGGAATGGAATTGACCATGAGCACCCGGATGCCCGAGCGCGGTCTGGTAGGCGTGATGCGCAGGAACCTTCGACCAAGGATCAAAAACCTGGTATTTGGCTGTAGGATGGAGACGCTGGAGGAGCTGAGAACAGAGTGTCGGCGAGCAGAGAAGCACATCGCAGAGTTGGAATCCAAAACCTTTCGAAGGAAGACTCTCGAGCAGCTAGATGCAGAAGGGGCGGAAGAGGAACCCGAGGCAGTAGAAGCCCTGTACCAGACGAATAAAAACAAAAACAAAAGCCTAAACAAAGAGCTTGGTAAAGAATGGACGCCGAGGAGGACAATGGAGAGCAAGGGAGGTACACCGACCTCCACGTGCGATGGCAGGATTCATCGAATGCTGTGCTACAAATGTAACCGGCCCAGCATGCAGTACGCATTGTGCGAGGAGCAGGAACCGCCTCAGGAAAACCGAGAGAATGGCAGGAAGTCCGGGGACACCTGTCAAAAACATCAGACCCCGGAAGACTAAACTCCGAAGCTAGCGAAGGCGTTAGCGTAGCAAAACCCGGACTGAACCCTAACTTGACACTAGAAGAGAGACAAAAGAGATATAATGCAGCCAGAAAGCGCATCTTCGCAGGCTGTGAACTCAGCGTCGAGGGTGAGACGAGGCAAACTAGGACTTACAACAAGATTTTACGAATGAGGCGAAAAGCGAAAGAGCAGAGAAGGGAAGCTAGGGCAGTTGAGGAAACGGTGATAAGGGACGAAGTGGATAAGAGACCCTATGTGGAGGTCGAGATCGAAGGGACCAAAGCACGCGGTCTATTGGATAGCGGAGCTTCCATCAGCTGTTTCGGATTGGGCTCGGAGGTCTGGGCGGAAAAGCTGAAAGGCAAGGTCCAGGCGAAGAAGAGCAGCTTGAGAACGGCTGATGGTAGAGCACAGGCGATTGTCGGCAAAGTGGAGACAGCGGTGAGCTGGCGAGGAAAAAGGGCGCAGATGACCTTTTATCTGGTCCCGAGCCTTAGGCAAGAGCTTTACCTCGGTATCGACTTTTGGGAGGCATTCGGTCTCGCTCCAACAGTAGTCTCGGCGCTCGAACCCGACGATGGGAATCAGATAGACTTGTCCCCTAACGATTCACGCCGACTTGAAACGATAAAGAAGCTTTTTCCTTCATTCTCCGAACTTGGTCTGGGCAGAACTCATGTGATGGAGCACGTCATTGAGGTGTCCGATGATACTATACCGGTTAAACAAAGGCATTACCCCATGTCTCCGGTCAAGCAAAAATATGCATATGATGAGATAGATAGGATGCTCAGTCTCGATGTAATCGAGGAGAGCAATAGCTCCTGGAGTTCGCCCATTGTCTTAGTAGAAAAGCCAGGAAAGAAGCGATTATGCGTGGATATGCGCAAGCTCAATGAGCGGACCAAGAAGGATGCGTATCCGACTCAGCATGTGGAAGGAATTTTATCTCGTTTACGGGAGACATACTACATATCGGGTATAGATCTGAAGGACGCCTTTTGGCAGATCCCTCTGGAGGTTTCGTCGAGGGAGAAGACGGCCTTCACCGTGCCTGGGCGGCCGTTGTATCAGTTCAAGGTCATGCCGTTTGGGCTGTGCAACGCCAGCCAACGACTCTGTCGACTGATGGATAGGATAATACCCGCGCGTCTGCGCGAGAACGTCTCTGTTTACATCGACGATCTGCTAATATGCTCGCCGGATTTTGACTCGCACCTGGAACACCTAGCGGAGGTAGCGGAGTGCTTGGCAAGCGCAGGGTTAACCATCAACCTGATGAAGTCGAAGTTTTGCCAAAGGGAAATTAAGTACCTAGGTTTCATTGTTGGCCAGGGTCAGCTGAAGACAGACCCGTCAAAGATACAGGCAATGGTGGAATTCCCGGTACCGACGACAGTGAAGCAGCTGCGGCGTTTTCTGGGGATGTGCGGGTGGTATCGCCGATTTATACCCAATTTCGCTACCATAACCGCACCTATGACGGACTGCCTGAAGAAGGCAAAGACTTTCAATATGAGTGAGGAAGCCGTGCAGGCCTTCGGACAGCTGAAACAAGCGCTTACCTCGACGGACATTCTGGTGAACCCCGACTTCAAAAGGCATTTTTTTATACAGTGCGACGCGTCCACGCAAGGCATTGGGAGCGTTCTTTTTCAGAAGGATGACGAGGGCAACGAAAGACCAATTGCCTTCATGTCGCAGAAATTGAACTCGGCACAGCGGAACTACACGATCACGGAACTGGAGTGCTTGGCAGCCGTGATCAGCGTGCAGAAATTCCGGGCCTACGTGGATGGGCTTCCCTTTACGATCATCACCGATCACATGAGCCTCAAGTGGCTCATGAACATGAAGGATTTGTCGGGTCGTTTAGCTCGCTGGAGCCTGAAATTACAGTCGTTTGACTTCAAAATCGAACACAGGAAGGGCACACAGAACGTGGTCCCGGATGCTCTGAGTCGCATGTACATGGAAGAGCTGGAAGAGTCGCGGGGTGTAGATTTTGATTCGCCAGAGTTCAAAACGGAGGCGTACGAAAGCATGATGCGGCAGGTCGTGGAGCAAGGTGATAGGTCACCGGATCTCAAGGTGGTCGATGGAGTATTATACAAGAGGATCTATGCAAGGCAGTCGGAGGGTTCCGAGGAGACGCTCTGGCGGATTTGGATGCCGGAAGGTCTCAGGCCAGGCATTTTGAAGGAAATGCACTGCGATGAGGCGTCCGGGCACGGAGGCACGGGAAAAACACTGGGTAAAATTAGGCAATGGTATTACTGGCCCGGAATGGTCACGGACGTCAGGAGGTTTGTTTCCGAGTGCGAAACGTGCAAGTGCGCCAAAGCCCCGAATATTACAACACGCCCTCCAATGCGGAACCGGTTTCACACCGAGAGAGTGTTTCAGAGATTATATATTGATTTCTGTGGACCCTACCCGCGCACGAGCTCAGGAAACGCCTTTATTTTTGTTGTATTGGATCACCTCTCCAAGTTCGTGTTCTTTAAGACGATGCGCAATGCCACGGCCCAGGAAGTCGTAAGATATATGGAGGAGAGCATTTTTCAGATATTTGGTGTGCCGGAGTTCGTGCACTCCGACAACGGCAGACAATTTACCTCCGAAGCATTCTCGAAATTCCTGCAGGCGTACGGAGTGAAACACGTTAGAACAGGCCAATATGCACCTCAGTCCAATGCCTCGGAACGAGTTAATCGCTCGTTGCTGTCAGTGATACGGACGTACATTTCTGGAGAAGATCAGCGTAATTGGGATCAGCATGTAGCGAGTGCGGCATTCGCCCTACGGAGTGCGGTGCATGAAGCGGTGAACGTAGAGCCGTGCAAGGCGGTCTTCGGACAACCCATGATCCAACATGGATCGGCGTACGAGGTGTTGCGTAGGCTGGAGTCTCTGCGCGAAGGAGATGCCGAAGTGCTATCCGCGTCGGATCGTCTCAGTCTGCTAAGGGAGCGGCTGATTCATAGCCTCGCGGAAGCCTATGAGAAAGGTCGGAAAGCTTACAACACCAGATCCCGTTGCGTGATGTACAGGGAGGGGCAAACGGTCTATCGAAGGAATTTCACGCTAAGCAACGCTGCTAATCGATATAGCGCAAAACTAGCTCCGAAGTACGTAAGGTCTGTGATTCTCGCGAGAAAAGGAAATTCGTTGTACGAGGTTGGCGACGTGAATGGGCGATCAGTTGGAGTGTATCACGCCAAAGACCTGCGCGCCTAACAATGCTAAACTGACCAGCCTTTCGAACGCTTCAGCAGCGCAAGCTAACTGAATCGCTCGCCCTGTTACGGTCAGAGGGGATGCAGCACGGTCTGCATGGTCTGCGGTACACCTAATGTTTGGATTAGCAAAACTTATGCTACTGTCTGGCTGAACGCGCCCGTGTTCAGTCAGCTGACTTTGACAAGAAGATGTCATTGCAGAGCACGCGGCAAGATTGTTCCGGAAGGAATCTTTCCTTTTCAATTTGGACTTGGAGCAGCACGGAACTGATTAACCGTGCCGTGTATTAGGAAGCAGCAGTAGTTTGACAGTGCTAACAACAAACGAACACGACGTCGACAAAAAATCGCCAAGCACACTTTTCTGCCGCAAGCGACTGGGAGCGCTCAGTGTTTCTACCCGCTTTCCGCAATCGCCGTATACAGATCATTTTTCAAATCTGCGGAGATCACCCGGTCATACTCCAACATAAGGCGCCGCAGTGCGTGAGGTCGGGCGTAAAGCGAAAGCAATTGTATCCAGCAAATAAGTGGGCGCGCAGTGTAGCGCCGCCCGGCGTTTCACATATATAAATAAATCTCTTGAAGCATAGCGCATTGTGCAATCTTGCTTTAGTGTCCACACTAAGCGCAACGTCATAAGCACACAATTTCATACAACCTGGGTCGCTGCTTATAGCGCCAGGAATAGAGCGGCAGCACACGCCAATCTTGCTTTAGTGTCCACACTAAGCGCAACGTCACAAAAATACATATAATTTCATATAACCTGGGTCGCTGCTTATAGCGCCAGGAATAGAGCGGCAGCTCATGCCACTCTCGCGGTAGTACTCGAAGCAGTATGAGAGGGCGGCGCACAAGCATGGCACGCAACATTCAAAAGCGTTGTAGCAAATAAGCATGCGGATCCGCACTAACTCGTTAGCGCTGTAGCAACTCGTAACGTCAAACCACGGTGATACACGAGCGCGGCGAACCACAAGAATAATTCTTCCTCTGCTACTCCATCATAGCCGAGTGGAAGGCAGCGAAAGCAATAAAGTCAGTAGTCAACCACACAACGGAGTGAGAACCACGCCAGCAGCAGCATAGCTAGTACATACATACATTAATGGAAGGCGGTCATCTACAGTCAGCGCAATAGACTTCAACCCTCAACAGCTCAACGAACAGCATTTGATCAGACCAGTCTAATTAGCCAGAGCGAACTCTAACATGGTCGACAGCGGGCAACGAATCCAACGCGAACGTCTGGTCTAAGCAGCAAAAAGAAAGCTATCAACATATTGAGTATTGAAAATAGACATCACACATCTGGGTGAGCCGTATCGTAATTTGCTAATAGATGTTTAACATGAATTTTATGCTTAGTCATTAAGTAGTTTTTGTAATGATAAAGATAGAAAAATGGCATAGGGAAAGAAGAGTGAATTTCGTAGCCTACATTTAGGCGCTTGTTGAATTTAACGTAGAGATAGGGTGAGAAGTAAGTTTAACAAGACTATTTGGAGGGTGGTATAAGATAGATAGGAGGCAGTGAAGAGATTCAGTTGTGAGTGGGAGTAGGGATGCGATAAGCGAGGGAATCAAACCACATGGTAGATGCTGAAGACGTCTTTAGGCAGAAAACCAACCCCATTTGAAGTCCCACTACCCGGTAACAAAGTTGAATTTGTTCAATGCCTTAAAATTTTGGTTCCGTAAGAGGAATAACAGCCAAACCTTGCGAACTTGATTTTTATGAATTGATTGAATAACCTGCACGCTGTGCGATGCTTAGCGAGGTGAATAGTTAGGTTTTAAATGACTTGAATAAGCTTTCAAAAATAAATTTGAATTTTCAAACCCAAAAGTTTAAATTTTAGACCGAAAAGTTTTAAGAATAAAATAAAACTAAAAAAATATGGCAGCAGACAGAACTCGAACGAAAACAACAACATCATACTAGTCCAGGTGCATTGCTTTTTGGACTAGTATGGGGACTAGTATTTATCATACTAGTTCTATTTGGACTGGTATTGGCACTAGTACATTTTATGGAAATGGTATTTTACAACTAGGATAATTCTAGTATATCATGACTAGTAGATGACTGCACGGCTAAAAAAATGAACCTAAATTTTAAACCCGCATAAAGTTTAATCAATTTTTCAAACCTTTTTGTAAAATATTTCAAACCGTCCAAATACCTACAAAGATTTTTAATTTCTTTTGGTTTCGATTTAAAATCTAAATGAAAAAGCAGTCTAAATTTTTTATTTTTGGTTTGTTTGAATGTAATTGAATTTTGCCCACAAAAACTTCATGTGCGTCATAGCTCAGCGATAGAGCAGTCGGCTGTGACTCCCGAGCGTTTTCGTTCGAATCCTGCCAAGTGCCACATTTTTTTAAATTTTATTTTATTCTTAAAACTTTTCGGTTTAAAATTAAAACTTTTTGGTTTGAAAATTATATTTTTCGGTTTAAAATTAAAACTTTTTGGTTTGAAAATTTAAACTTTTCGGTCTAAAATTTAAACTATTGGGTTTGAAAATTCAAATTTATTTTTGAAAGCTTATTTAAGATTGAATTTTGCCAACAACATTTATGTGTGCGATGTAGCTCAATGGTAGAGCAGACGGGCATGATGCGGGGAGTCTTGGTTCGAATTCCCGCCAACGGACAAACAATTTATTTTATCTTTAAAAAATTGTTAAAACATTTCTTGTTAATAATTGAAACCCGATTCATTTAGCCAATTTTCATGAAAACTGGTTGGTTTGGTCATATATGTAGTCCAAAAAAGTTTAAAATTTAGGTTCAAATTTTTAGCCGTGTATAAAAATGTATAAAACATGTTTAGCGAAATATGTACTCACCTTTGCTGTGGATCTGCGCGTTTACCTCAAGAAATATATACGAGCTGATTTATTTCTTGAGGTAAACCGGCGTTGCCAGCTATCGAAAAGTGCTGTATTTTTTCTTATGAACTGAGTATTGGCTCAAGAAAAGTTGACGTGTGAAAACGTTTCTTGACCATTTCTTGAGCGTTTTTTTATATGGAGTTTGACATTTCTTGGCATGTGAGTAGCCCGCTTAAGAAAGCAGCGACTATTTCTATTTAGCCTAACACGAAAATCATCTGTGAATTATAAGAGAAAAAAGAAGGAAACGAAACGACTGAATTTTGGATTTTTGTAACTGGTATGATTTCAACCAGAAAAATATAGTTGCATACTAGTAGGAAATGGATATTTATCTGCGCCTATGCGCCGACTGAGGAGACGGACGACGCAGAGAAGGACTCCTTCTACGATAAACTTGAACAAACTTATGATCGCTGCCCCCAACATGATATAAAAGTCGTGCTCGGCGACTTTAATGCCAAGGTGGGCAAGGAAGGAGTCTTTGGTCCTACAGTTGGAAAATTTAGTCTCCACGATATAACATCACCCAACGGCACTAGGTTGATTGACTTCGCCGCTGCTCGCAATATGGTCATCAGTAGTACTAGGTTCCAGCATAAACGAATACACCAAGCCACCTGGCTGTCCCCTGATCAAAGAACAAGAAACCAGATTGATCATGTCATGATTGACGGCAGACATAGCTCCACCGTTCTGGACGTGCGTACACTGCGTGGTCCCAATATTGACTCTGACCATTATCTTGTCGCAGTCAAGATACGCACACGCCTCTGTGCAACGAAGAATGTGCGCACAGTAACGGAAGGAAAGTTTGACGTCGAGAAGCTGCGCATGACACAGACAGCTGATAATTTCACAACTCGACTCTCACACCTGCTAGCAGAGGGCAATCCCCGACCTAACGATGTAACCGAGCAATGGAAGCATATCTCTCACTCATTGCGTACCGCCGCTGAGGCCACTATAGGGTTCCAGCGTGCCCGCAAGAACAACTGGTACGATGAGGAATGCAAAACTGCCTCGAAAAAAAAGGACGCTGCCTACAAGGAGACGTTGCGAACGGGCGCAACCCGCAGTGTATGGCAACAATATCGTGAGGCAAAGAAGGAAGAGAGACGCCTTTTCAGAAAAAAGAAAAGTGAGGCCGAAAGGCGTGAGTGTGAGGAGCTTGAGATGCTGGCTGACAGGAATGATGCCCGAAAATTCTATGAAAAGATCCGGCGGATGACGGAAGGTTTTAAGACCGGGGTAAGCTCCTGTAAGGACAATAATGGCGACCTGGTAACCGACGTACAAAGTGTACTTAAATTATTGCATTTCAATAAAAATAAAAATTTTGTAAATTGATAGGTACTATCTTATGAGCTGTTCATGCTGAGCCTGCATTTTGCATTTTAGCATTTAGCCCACAATGCAGTATTTTTTCCATACAATTTTGAAAGCTAAACGCAACTAAATGCTACTTTATTTCTGCATTAGCTTTAACATCTTCGAAGATACAGTACGAACAAAAATTTCTTTGTATAAAAAAAAGTGAAAAAAATGTTGCATACTTTTGGGCGAACCGCTGTTTATATTAGGATATCTTCTCACGAAGCAAGTCAATGTACTTATGCAAGAATTTTTCCGGTTAAAAGATGCAATTTTCGAGGTGAAGAAATTCCCAGTTTGTTTAGAAATTCCTTTTCTTTACCCACGAACTCACTTTCATAAAAGAAATGGAGTTTTTCTGAAAAGGCAAGCATACTTCCACTTGCGATGTAGGAACGCACCTTAAGCATTCGAAAATTAGCTAAATGCGCATTTTCAAAATGCGGCAGCATGAACGCATCTTCGAAATGTACGACAGAATATGGAAAATGCTGCTTTTAAAACTCAGCATGAATACTACATTAGAGTTTTTAAATTTTTTGGGCCCACTTGCACGACTTGCAGTTATCTTTTCAACTCAGAGTTAATTTGAAAAGTTCTCAAAAATGTATGACTTTAATTAACTCCTCATTTGACGTTTACTCTGAGTTAAAAATATATAAATTTTCTTTTTGCAAGTGAGCCTTAATAGGTTTACATCCAACATCTTTGTATTTGAGGACTGAACAAACAAAAAGCCTTACACATGATGTATTCAATTGAAACTACTAAAACGTCATCTATCTATCTATCTATCTATCTATCTATCTATCTATAACTTGGCTTCTAAACGAATAAGCCCGATCGTAACCAAATTTTACACACGCACTGGATATCTTCCAGGGATGGTTACAGGCTAAAAAATATTTTCATATATATAAAGGGGGCGTGGCACCTCCCATATAAATGGAATTTTTCATTTTCCGTATCTTTGGAAATATTAGGGTTATACCACTGAAATTTGGTGAGGGGTTGTACGAGATCGATCCGTACCACCTTCAAAGAATTGGGGATAACGACAAAGGGGGCGTAGTACCTCCCATACAAATGGAATTTTTCGTTGTCCGTATCTGTGGAATTATTAGGGTTAGACCACTCAAATTTGGTGAGAGGCTGTATGAGATCGAGCCCTACCACCTCCAAAAAAACTGGAGATAACGAAAAAGGGGGCGTGGTTCCTCTTATACGAAGCAGATAGGGATATGTATTAAAATAAATATAGTGATTGGGTTAGAGAAACATGCGGGGAAATAAACTTGTGGCTGGACAACGTCTGCCGGGTCAGCTAGTTTGCTATAAAAACGATCCCTCAAAATCAAAATTTCGTACAAATCGGAAATTTTCCTTCTCATTGGTTTGTGCGTGGGAATTTTTGCACCAAAACCACTGGGCGAGGCTTATATCTTGCCGTAGATGTTGATAGGCCGAAAAAAATTGAAAGGTCAATATTTTATTTTTCAAAAACAGTTTATTTTGTTGAATTTTTTGCTTGTTTTTTTTCGGTCTTTAAACATCTACGGCACGATATAAGCCTCGCCCAGTTATTTTAACGCAAATACCCCCATGAAATCCCGTATAAAATGGCCGGTTTCAAACAAAAGGGCATATTTCCACATTGTGAAGTTAAAAAACTACAGCTACACAAACAAAAAATTCCAAAAAATGATGACCCCAGTTGGGCGTAGCTGTTTTATTTTAGTAACGCCAAATTAAAACTTTAAATTGTGGCTATTTGACTCTGTCAAAGTTTTTTTCGTTTTCTGAAACATTTTTGAAAGTGGAAATAAGGCGTTTTGTTTGTTCAGTCCTCATTTGTATAATGAAATATAGAGTACTTAGGCAGACACAAAAAGTATTCAATAAAGTGTGATTGACAGTTAAATATGTTTCTCTTGTAAGGGGCTATAATGTTAAACGAATGTTAACAAATGAACTAATCCTTTATGGTGCACCACATGTAAATTGGGTATCATTTTCTCTTCTTTAATATTAGCAATAATTCACTCTTATAACATCAGCAATTTTTGTGAAAAATGTTTGGTTACAGTTTTCTTACCTTAGCCTACAAAACAGTTGAATTCCAACCGTTCTTACCTGGCACCGAAGTTTTTTTCACTATCAATAAAATACTCCTAAATTTACAACAGAATATCCTTTCCTATTGCTAATTTGAATTAAAGGTAAAACATAAATATTGAAAATTTAAATCAAGAGTTAATTTACAATTTTTTTCCTAAAAGTTTATAAACTGAAAAAATTGTTTTCAAGCGGGTTAAAATATTTTTTCTGTTTGCCATTATATTCTGGTTCCGATTGAGAGCAACGTCAAATTCAATCACACTTTGTTGAATACATTTTGGGCCGACATACTGAGTTGGACAGAACATGTAGTGAAGTTTAAAAAAAGCTGGTTTGTCAAGCTCAAATAATTTTTTTATAAAGTAGTCTAAAATATCTCTTTAAACACCCAGTAGGAAGGGGAATCATCGTTTTATTAATCCCAGAGTACTCCCTTGAGAGCATCGGATTGCTCGCTACTCATGTGTATAAGCATACAATTTCTATACTCCCTTTTAAATTTTATGTCCTAGGCCGAGAGTAATAGAAAAGCTAAATTTGACTTCACAAAAAACAATCGGTAATGTTTTGTTTATAAAAACAAAAAAAAAAAACTAATGGCGCCGATATACCAACAGGTTATCATAATCTCTAACGAGATTTTTTTAGCCGAGCATCTCATTCCAACTTGTGGTGTGTTGCTTTTGAGTTTTTCCTACAAGTTGGCGGGACCTACAGTTTTTTGCCGACTCCGAACGGCACTTGCAAAGCAAATCAATTTTTTGCTGAGAAGCTTCTCATGGCAGAAATACACCCGGAGAGTTTGCCAAACTACTGCCGAGGGGCGACCCCGTTTAGAAAAATTGTTTTTCTAAATTATTTTTGATGTTACTTTTGTCGGGCATCGAACCGCCACGACTTGATGTAGAAGGCCGAACACTTAACCGCACACCACGGCGGCCGCCCAATGTTTTGTTTATTCTTCTGTATTTATATGCATACATTCGTGCGTATTTGAGATGCATGAAGGCCGCTTTGCTTTTATTTATTTAAATTATGCAAGTGTGCGAATATTAATTTATTCTTGTTTTTTTCGTTTTTATATTTTTGATTATTTTGTTTCAAGTTTTTCATCGCCTGCTCCATAAAATCATTAAAGTAGAAATATCTTCTTTAACTCCAATATCATGTCTATGGAAGTAGGGTAAAGCTATGTGAAGTGTGCACAAAATTTTGGTTTTTTTCAAAACCCCACCGATTTTGAAACTTTCATTTTATTGGATAGTGGACAAGACTCAAACCCCGTGTTAAAAATATTTTGTCGAAATTCATGTCTTCACGGCTAAAAATTCGAACCTAAATTTTAAACTTTTTTGGACTACATATATAACCAAACCAAATTTGGATTCAAATTCAATCTATACCAGTTTTCATGAAAATTGGCTAAATGAATCGGGTTTCAATTATAAACAAGAAATGTTTTAACAATTTTTTTAAGATAAAATAAATTTTTTGTCCGTTGGCGGGAATTCGCACAAAATAAATTTGAATTTTCAAACCCAAAAGTTTAAATTTTAGACCGAAAAGTTTTAAGAATAAAATAAAACTAAAACAAGTAAGGAAAGCTGTCTTCGGCTGTGCCGAAGGCTTAATACCTTTCATGAATAAGCGTCACGATTTTCACTGTTTGATCCCCAGTACAGCCTGTGTGAATTTAACTTTAGCTCATACCGAAATTATCGGAGCTATCGATTATATGGGGACGATGTGTTATATTGGTCCAATCTCATTGATTTTTAACATCGACATTCCACATTCTAAGTAGCAACATTTACGAAATTTCACGTTCCTACCGATATAATTACAGGAGTTATCTACCAAAATCCGTTTATCGGAACAATCGATTGTATGGGGGCTATGTGAAATATTTATCCCATTTCAATGATTTTCAACATCGATATTTTACATATAAAAATAGCGATGCTTCCAAAATTTCGCGTTCCTATGTGTTTAATTACAGGACTTATAGCCCAAAATCCGCTTATCGGAATAATCGATTGTATGGGAGCTATGTGAAATATTTATGCCATCTCAATGATTTTCAACATCGATATTTCGCATATAAAAATAGCGATACTTCCAAAATTTCACGTTCCTACCTATATAATTACAGGAGTTAACTACCAAAATCCGTTTATCGGAATAATCGATTGTATGGGAGCTATGTGAAATATTTATCCCATCTCTATGAGTTTCAACATCGATATTTCACATATAAAAATAGCAATACTAACAAATTTCACGTTCCTACGTGTTTAATTACAGGAGTTATAGCCCAAAATCCGTTTATCGGAATAATCGATTGTATGGGAGCTATGTGAAATATTTATCCCATCTCTATGATTTTCAGCATCGATATTTCACATATAAAAATAGCAACACTTATAAAATTTCACGTCCCTTCGTGTTTAATTACAGGAGTTATAGCCCAAAATCCGTTTATCGGAATAATCGGTTGTATGGGAGCTATATGTTATATTGGTCCGATCTTGCTGGTTCCGACAAATGATTCCTATATTGGAAAATGGTGGCCGCATACCAAATTTCAGCCAAATATCTCAAAAACTGAGTGACTAGTTTGCGTTCAAACAGACAGACAGACATACAGACAGACGGACAGACGGACATGGCTAAATCAACTCATCTCGTCATCCTGATCATTTCGGTATACTTATTGATAGGTCTATCTCTTCTTCTCATATTTACAAACATCGGACCAAGGTTATAATACCATTTCATGTTCATGAAAGGTATAAAAAATGTGTCAGCTGACAGAACTCGAACGAAAACGCTCAGGAGTCACAGCCGACTGCTCTACCGCTGAGCTATGACGCTCATGAAGTTTTTGTGGGCAAAATTCAATTACATTAAAACAAACCAAAAATAAAAAATTTAGACAGCTTTTTCATTTAGATTTTAAATCGAAACCAAAAGAAATTGAAAATCTTTGTAGGTATTTGGACGGTTTGAAATATTGTACAAAAAAGTTTGAGAAATTGATTCAACTTTATACGGGTTTAAAATTTAGGTTCATTTTTTTAGCCATGTTTGTTAATGTTATTGGAGGTTGAACTTTTGATAATTTTACATAATTTCTGATCATCTTAATATTGAAAAATTATTTTCTCATAAACTGCTGCAGATAAATTAATGAATTGTTTTTAACTTACAGATAATTGTTTTTACTATATTATAAGTAATATTATGCGATCTTATTGTTTAAACAATTATACTTAAAAATTTTTTTTTTTTTAAATAAATAAATTTTTGTTTTCATTCTACACGCTCAAAAAAATTTCAAAATATGAAAAATAACGCGTAAAACCGTTAATAATAAAAAAAAAAAAATTTTATCCATTCATACCATTGTCACCCCTGCGATCAAATTGTTAATTGGATTAAAAAACGTTTTTCATGACGCAATCATCTCCTTGCAGTAAAAAAATGTTGCCAACGTCTGTGAAACATTGAAATTGCAATCTCAAATAATTTCAACCAAAGTGCATCAATTGAAAGTAATTTTTTTAAGTATATTTTTATGTTTTGTGAATAGTATTTCTTGATGGTGAGAGACATTTCCTTGTTAATTTAAAACCTACCATAACCACGGTTGCCGTTTTGGCCGAAATGTACCATTTTTCGTACGAATTTTTTTCCGGGTACTGAACTTCCAAATTTGGCACGTTTTTGCATTTTAACGTACTCAATTTTTGATTTCGCTGAAGCACTTGACCGCGTTAAACTAAATTATTTTTAAAATATTTTGGAACATTTTAAAGTTTTCATAAAGTTTTGAAATTATTGAGCAAACTAACTTTACAGAGCTACTCATTACATTTGTTCAAAAAGGTTGCCGGCACAAAAAAGCAGAACAAAAACAGAACATTTCTGTTATTTTCCTTAGAAAAAAAAATACGCAGAACAAGCTCCTTAAAAACAGAACTGTTCTGCCAAAAACAGAATGGATGGTCACCGTACCTATGCTCATACATTCTGCTAAATGTAGATATGTATGTATGTTATAATTGAAAATAACTTGATAACAACGACCAATGTAGAACACTATTGTTCAGCGCACCACCCCAAAATATTTTTTATACCCAGCTGTACTTGTACACAGGGTATTATAACTTTGTTAGGATAACGGTTGGTTGTACAGGTATAAAGGAATCGAGATAGATATAGACTTCCATATATCAATATGATCAGGATCGAAAAAAAATTTGATTGAGCCATGTCCGTCCGTCTGTCCGTCCGTCCGTCTGTCCGTTAACACGATAACTTGAGCAAATAATGAGATATCTTCACCAAATTTGGCATGCGTACTTATTTGGGTTCAGAATAGATTGCTATTGAAAATGGGTAAAATCGGACCATAACCACGCCCCTTTTTCGATATCGAAAATTCCGAAAAACGTATAAAATGGGTTAATTCAATATTAGAAGCAGCTACAATGATAAAATTTGCAATATGTATTGATTTAGATGTTCTAAGGCTGATTTTATAAAAAATTTTGAAAAGGGGGCGTGGTGCCGCCCACATATATTTGAAGAAATTTTAAAATTTTGACTCTTAATAACTTCAGAACAGTTTATGCTAGTATAACGAAATTTCGTAGAGGACATACTATTGTTGTGGTAAATTCAGCTATAGAAAATAAACGAAATCGCTTCGCGACCACGCCTACTTTTTCATAAAAGTTATATTGAAAGGAGGTGGAAATATTGAAAAGTCCATATCTAATTAACTGATTTCGCTATAATAATATAATTTGGTACATACATCAACTTTCATATTCTTTACATAATTTTTTCAAAATTTTGGAAAGTGGGCGTGGCACCGCCCACTTATGAGTCAAGCAATTTTTAAATTCGGCTGCTAACAACTTCATAACGGTGTGAGATAGATTTACGAAACTAGGTATACAAAACAAAGAATAACAGCATTTTATGTGCACAGCTGGGTATCTAATGTTCGGTTTCACCCGAACTTAGACTTCCTTACTACAATTGAAGCATCATCGCGAATAACGTTCTAAGTTACAAAATCAGAATTTGTCAGGAGAGCAAAAAAACGATTAACTTTTTCTTTTATATTTTACATATTGTCAGTTTTACACCTTTCTTATGATCTTCCAGCGCCGTTACGAATCACTTTCGACGCTTCTATGCAAAATAATGTATGTCACTTTAAATTAACCTACTACTTTTAAATGCACTTTTACAGTTTTGTGTGTCAAACTTTAGAAAATTTGTTATCTGGACAATGTAAGAGAGCAATACAAAATATTATATGCAATAAACCCGGTTTTGAAAAAAATGTAACTTAGAACGTGTTTCGCGATGATACTTCAATTAGATCGCAAGGGGTAACTAAAAATGCAATTACTTTGTCATGGTATGAAAGGACAAAAACTTTTTTGTTTATTATTAAAGGTGATTGTTTTACGCGTTATTTTTCATATTTTTTCGAGCGTGTAGAACGAAAAAAAAAAGTTTATTTGTTTAAAGGAAAAATTATTTAAAGTATAATTGTTTAAACAATAAGATCGCATAAAATTACTTATAATATAGTAAAAACAATTATATGTAAGTAAAAAAAAATCATTGATTTATCTGCAGTAGTTTATGACAAAAATTTTTTTCAATATTATCATGATCAGAAATTATCTAAAATTATCAAAAATTCAACCTCCAATAACATTAACAAAGACATGAATTTTGACGAAATATTTATAGCACGGGGTTTGAGTGTGGTCCACTATCCAATGAAACGATAGTTTTCAAAATCGTCGATAAAGTGATTTTATCTGTGCACACTTCACATGGCTTTACCCAGTAATCTTTGACAAATCGGTTGGAAACTCATTCCTTATTGCTTCTGTATGAGTAATATGGGAGCAAAGAGTGGAGATATTTCTTCTATTGCTCCACGACCATGTCAAAAGGAGTACTCCTTCATTCATCGCATTTTCAAAAATGTGCTTGAAAATACCTCAAACCATTTAAGTTTCCAAATATACATAGATTTCGATACATTATTTAATAAAAGTAATTTAAAGAAAATATTGTGGACTGAAGCGATTTCCAATTTGAAAACAATTGGTAGTTGTTTTGTCGAGATGTGGAAAAGTGCGGTGTGAAAAGTTGCACGATTTGTATAATTAGATAAGTTTTGTAAGCTTTTTAAAAGAGGTTGTCATAGGGAAGTATTTGCGTTTAATGTAAGTTTCGATCATTTGGTGGCAATTTTAAAATAACTAGTCGTCGACAAGCCAAATTAGGGATTTTTTAACTAAAATAACTATTTTTATTTCGAATTTTTTATTTGGAATTTTCATATGGCCGAGTCCCGGGACTGACTTTCCTAGTGTTGGTGGTATCACAACGGGCCTTTCAAAACTCGCCTAAGTGTTTGAAAGTAACCTAACCTATTTTGAATTTTAATAAAACTTGGGGTAGCATAATTATTATTCTTCATTATTTCGACTAAAAAATCAGAATGTTGTAAACATCGCAAAACAATTTTACAAATGCAACCCTAACCTTCAGCAATCTGTAATGATTTATATTTTTTGAGTTTTATTCATATTAATTAAAGATAATCATTAAGGGGATTCATCAACTCTTATAAGTTTACGAAATGCTTAAGTTTATACATTTATCAACTCAGTTAGATGAACGCCCTAGATAAGCTTATGTGTACTTGATGTCAAACAAAAACTTTTTGTTTCGAAATTCTCATTAAAAAAAGTAATTTTCAACCCATTTTCAACATATTCTTCTCTTTTTGTCTAGTGTGCATTGAATGCATTAAAAAAATTACATGTCGAACGTCGTAATTGCATTGTATAAATTTACGCAATCTTTTACACACCAAAATCGACGCGGAAGTTTATCAAATTTGTGTAAACTGCGTTCCATACAGTTCCATTTTGACAGTTCATTTACACACTTGATAAATTTATACGTTTACACGCTTTATAAGGTGTTTATAAGATTTGATGAATCCCCTTATTATGTGTTGATTTTAATCATTTCCACTCAAGCATAATTATTATCTCTTAATTTTTATCATTTTTCTCAAGCATAATTGTTATTTTCAATTGTTTGAATTTTCCATCATGCGTAATCATTTTCGTATGATTTTTATTTTTTTTTTCTTAGGAAATAATAATGCTTGATTTTTATTTATTTTTTGCTCAAAATAAAACTCATAACGTCATATCTCCTGAACCGTGGGGAATTTCCGTTTGAAAATTTACACTCTTTCTCTGAAGCAAAATGTATTCAACAAAGTGTGCTTGAATCTGACGTTGCTCTCAATCGGAACCAGGGTATAATGTCAAACAGAAAAAATATTTTAACCCACTTGAAAACAATTTTTTCCGTTTATAAACTTTAAGGAAAAAATTTGTAAATTAACTTTTGTTTTAAATTTTCAATATTTATATTTTACCTTTAATTCAAGTTAGTAATACGAAAGAATATTCGGTAGCAAATTTATAAGTATTTTATTGGTAGTAAAAAAACTTCGGTGCCAGTGAAGAACGGTTGGAATTCAACTTTTTTGTAAGCTAACGTAAGAAAACTGCAACCAAACATTTTTCACAAAAACCGCGGATGGTATAAGAGTAAATTATTGCTAATTTTAAAGAAGTGAAAATGATACCCAATTTACATGTGGTGCACCATAAAGGATTAATTCATTTGTTTACATTCGTTTGAAATTATAGCCCCTTACAAGAGAAAATATTTAACTGTCAAGCACACTTTATTGAATACATTTTGCTCTGAAGTATCTGATTCCATACATAAGTAATTCAAAAATCGAAAATGACTAGTGGAAATGGGGTATGAAAGTAAGGTGGCAAATGAATGCCATATGTTATACATATATAAATCATAAGAAAATGATTACGCATGATGAAAAATTAAAAAAAACGAAAATAATAATTATGAATGTTTCTTATTGGAGCTTAGCTCGAAAATTGTTTATACCTGCTGTACTTTTTACTAGTACTAGGGTATTCTAATTTTTGATGTTACGAAATTTCTAAGAATTTTGATAGACAGAACTACTGTGTCTGCACCGAAGCGATTAAAGCAATTGCTTATAACAAATCAGCTACAATGCCCTGTAGTATTTCTAAGTCAACTTTCTTATAAGCGTGCCAATTTCATACCTTTAGACAGAAGGCCGCGACATATTTTCCATATGATACACGGAATATGAGTATATTATTAGGCGTGCATATTTATGCAGAAGCACACTGAGGGTTTTTTTTTTTTTAATTTGCATTCCTTCTGTGTGTGTGTTTCTGCATAAATATGCACGCCTAATAATATACTCATATTCCGTGTATCATATGGAAAATATGTCGCGGCCTTATGTCTAAAGGTATGAAATTGGCACGCTTATAAGAAAGTTGACTTAGAAATACTACAGGGCATCGTAGCTGATTTGTTATAAGCAATTGCTTTAACCGCTTCGGTGCAGACACAGTAGTTCTGTGTCCGAAAATCCATCTGATGTGGACCCTGGAAAGTCCGAAACGCGTCATGGTATCCATCGCTGTGTAAATCTTTGTCCATTTTCTCTAAGTATCAAAATTCAATAATAATTATGGTTGAGGAAAATTTGTAAAACTCAAGGATAATGATTATGGCTGAAAAAAATGACTGCGGCTCAAAAAATAATAATTAACCTGGATCAAGGTTAAGGGTCAAAATATAAATTGAACAATAATAATTAAATTCCGATTTTTATTATTTAACTCTTAATGATTACCGTCACTGCTTAATACAGCCGTTTCCAAAAGTCCTCATCGATTCAATGTTTGCTAAAAAAGTTATTCGGGGTCAAAAGTAAGGATCTTAGGTTTTTTGGACTTTTCTCGAAAACGGTAAGTTATAGACCTCGAAATTCTCCACAAATATGGTCCTAGCATTTTTTCTCTTAGAGTAACCAGACAAAATTTGAGAAAAATCCAAATTTGAATTTTTTTTTCGACATTTCTTCCTGAGGGTGAACCTAAGCACCTGACAGACAAATTGGCTCTGCACTCAGAGAAAAATACAATTCTAAAATTAAGAAAAAAATTCTTAGATTTATCTTTTGGCATTCTAAAAATTTGAAGAACTTTTCGGTCTTAAATATTTTTAGAATAAGAAGTTTTCGTTCTTGTTTTTAAAATTGAGATGCATAAAGCTTCAAATAATAATAAAGTACTTATATTAGGGAAAAGTGTTCTTAAAACAAAACTATGGCGACTCAAATCAATAAATAAGAATAATTTACTTATATTAAGAAAAGGTGTTCTTAAAAAAAATATTACGTACACAAATACATTTTGAACAAAACTGCAATTCGACGGCATCAAGCATAAGCACGCGATGGCCTGATGGTTAATATCTCCGTTCAGCAGTCAAAGCAGGGTGAGCTTGATTCTCGGTGGGGGCTACAAAGCAAAGTGGGAAATTGTCATTTAGAACAAAGCTGTAATTAGACGCTGGCAAGCAAAAGTAAACGATGGAATTGTAGTAGACACCTTGGTTGAGCGTTCGAGGGACCAGAGTTCGGTCAATATAAGAACTCTGAAAAATAATTTTTTTTAATTAGAAAAAAAAAAAATTATATTGACTTCACCGAGAATCGAACCCACAACCCCTTAAAAATGAACCCAAAACGTTCTTGGAATAAGAATAACAAACTAATCCTAAGAATATATTGTTCTTGAAATAGCCCCCAGCGTTCTTAAATTCGGACAAAATTATTCTTGGATAAGAATTTTTGATCTATGAAAAAGTTCTTGATATAAGAATTTTTTACTTCGTATAAGAATATTCGGTATTACCGTACTTTCGTGGCCAAAATTATTGATTTGGGCTTGATTAGATAAACTAAATTTACCGCACTAGTATTTTTTGATATAATGCACGGAGAAAAGGTGACTCTAGCTCGAGAACTATAGGCTTTACAAAAATAACTATTTTCATTGTCGATGGGGAACTTCGTGACAAATAAAATGTTTCTACGCATACTAAAGTTTTCGAGAAAAATGTGAAAAGTCCATACGTGGCATATATTTTCATGTTTTTATCACCTACGAACTTCCTGTTCTAATTACATTCTTAAAATAGTTTATTATGCGCTTTTTCATTCTAAATTACAATATGGAATCAGCTGTTGGGGTGGCGCCACCCTTAACAAAATCCAGCCTATATTAGTATTGCAAAAACACGCTATTCGAAAAATATCTAATGTTAACCGGTTGCATGCATCGAGAGGGCTATTTAGAAGTCTAGAGATTCTTCCAGTTAAGGACCTGTATTATTTTAAAGTTTTAAAAATTTTTTACATTAGATGTGGTTACCTACAAAGTATGAGGTCGGAAGCATATAACCTGAGGAAAAACTCACAAACTACAGTCGTTGTACCGTCGACCAGAACCACACACTGAGAGAAATGCATTGAATGTTGTGACAATATCGCTATTGATAGCGACGAGTTTGATGCAATATTCATTCAGAATGAGCGAGTTATCAAATATTATTTGCTCCCAATAAAAAGTAAAATGACATGTCAACCATTTCGAAATTATGCACTATTTTCTATATTTATGGATAGAATGCTAATATATTTGAACGGCACGTCAATAAATATGGTCGTGATATGAATTTCTATTGTCGGTATATCCATATCTATATTTACTGCATAGTAATAATGGTAGAGACAGCGCATTAATATATATAGGCGAAATGTAAATTTTTCTGGGACGCATAATCATAATAGTTCAACAATTTTTACTATGGATTTTCTAACAATATTACAATTTGTAGGAGGGTTTTTTTTTAATTCAAAATTTTTTGAATTTCTTATGATTGAACATTTTTGGAAAAATTTTATAAAATGCCGTAGCCGAATGGTAGAATACTGGGCTAACGTGCCAGAGGAGCAGGGTTCGAATCTTACTGAGAACAGATGTTAAATTATATAAAATTTTGTTTTTTTAAACTATTTAGAATTTATCAATAGTTTATATGGATACCATTTCAATAGTGATTTATCAAAAAAGCATTGATGAAACATCCATATTCATTGATGGGACAGAATTATCAATTTTTATTTAATGTGATATCAATAATTATGGATGTTCCATCCATAGATTTCCCTCCGTGCACATGCAAGCAAGTTTTTCACAATTGTTTCACGAAAACTCTTCAACTTACTTCCTGCCGAAATTCGTGCTCTACGGAATCTTCGACAATTTACAGAAAGTGTTAAGTCTTTCCTCTTAGGCCTTGCACACAATGAAATCGAAATTTTGCTCCGGCCAGCTACATAAATCATTTTTAATAACTAAATATTCCAAAAATTTTTTCTGGTAATTGCTTTTCCCTTCATTTACCCACGGGTTTTGTTGTAATTTAAATAAATATTTTGAACCCTAATTATAATAATATTATTTATATTTTAATCTCCTTATATAACAGTCCACCCCACTGTATTTTTATATTTTATAGAAATGACATTTGTCACTATGCTAAACTTAGCATAAAAATGTCTTAACTTTTCCTATATCTACATGTATGTATATCCCATATAAGATTAAATTGTTTGCTTTTAATATTAATTTAAAATGTACATTCATAGATATAAGGAAAATGCTAAATAAATGAATGAATGAATGAATGAATATAATTCCAGAGCTACTTTTACAATCACGATATCTCAGAACTGCACTGCGTCAAAATCCGAACTACTCAGCAAACATAATAGTTCATTGAATAAACATTTTGTGGCAAATGCATTCTAGTTCATTGTTGAGTAGCTTGAAACCAGTCAATGCCAAACTACTCAGCGAAAATTCTAGTTCATTGACTATTCATTTTGCGGTGTATTCATACTAGTTCATTTCCGATTATCTTTAAACCAGTCAATGCCAAACTACTCAGCAACATTATAGTTCTTCGACTATATATTAGGTGGTGTTTTCATACTAGTTCATTTCTGACTACCTTTAAACTATTCAACTCCAAACTACTCAGCAAACACTTAGCTCGTTTACTATACATTCATACATTCATACATAGTTCATAGCAGATTATCCTTAAACCAATTAATGCCAATCTAATCAGAAAAAATACTATTATACAACTATAATTTGCTGGGCGAAATCATACTACTCAGAAAAATCCCAGTTCATACTAGTATGCAAGTATGAATTTCGGGTTGAAATCATACTACACCTTTTTCAGTTTATATTCAGAAAGTTACAACTCATATTCAAAAAATTTCTTTGTACTTCGCATTTGTCATTTTTTCATATAAATTTGGCTTTCTGAATATCAATTGTATTTTTCTAAATATCAAATGGAAATTCTGAATATGATTTGCAATTTTCTGAATATAAATTGTAATTTTCTGAATATAAACTGAAAAAGGTGTTGTCAGAAAAAGTCTAATCTATTTTTAAAAAAAATACTAATCAGAAAAATTCCATTTCATACTACATGGTAATATGCAAACATTATTTTAAATTTTTGGTTTGCTTCTTTTTTACCACTCTTTTATTAGGTTCACTTGTATGTTTGTCTGTTTGTATGTATGTAAACTCTCGTTCGGTCTAAGCCCCAGTTGCCCAAAAGCCGTAAAATGTCCCTACAATATGGGTATCAAACGAAAGGGGAAGACCCAAGGTTTCGTTTGGACCTCGATATATTTCGATAAATTTATCGGCAACTGAGTTATCGGTCAATATATGATTGCCCAAAAACCTAAAAAAATTCCTTACAATATGGGTATCCAGCGAAAGGGGAAGACCCCAGGTTTCCTTTGGACCTCGATATATTTCGATAAATTTATCGATAACTGAGTTATCGGTCAATATATGATTGCCCAAAAACCTAAAAAAATTCCTTACAATATGGGTATCAAACGAAAGGGGAAGACCCCAGGTTTCATTTGGACCTCGATATATTTCGATAAATTTATCGATAACTGAGTTATCGGTCAATATATGATTGCCCAAAAACCTATAGAATTCCTTACAATATGGGTATCAAACGAAAGGGGAAGACCCCAGGTTTCATTTGGACCTCGATATATTTCGATAAATTTATCGATAACTGAGTTATCGGCCAATATATGATTGCCCAAAAACATAAAAAATTCCTTACAATATGGGTATCAAACGAAAGGGGAAGACCCCAGGTTTCATTTGGACCTCGATATATTTCGATAAATTTATCGATAACTGAGTTATCGGCAATATATGATTGCCCAAAAACCTAAAAAATTCCTTACAATATAGCTATCAAACGAAAGGGGAAGACCCCAGGTTTCATTTGGACCTCGATATATTTCGATACATTTTTCGATAAAAGAGTTATCGGTCAATATATGATTGCCCAAAAACCTAAAAAATTCTTTACAATATGGGTATCAAACGAAAGGGGAAGACCCCAGGTTTCATTTGGACCTCGATATATTTCGATAAATTTATCGATAACTGAGTTATCGGTCAAAATGTGGTTGCCCGAAAACCTTAAAATTTCCCTACAATATGGGTATCAAACGAAAGGGGAAGACCCCAGGTTTCATTTGGACTTCGATATATTTCGATAAATTTATCGATAACTGAGTTATCGGTCAAAATGTGGTTGCCCGAAAACCTTAAAATTTCCCTACAATATGGGTATCAAACAAAAGGGGAAGACCCCAGGTTTCATTTGGACTTCGATATATTTCGACAAATTTATCGATAACTGAGTTATCGGTCAAAATGTGGTTGCCCAAAAACCTAAAAAATTCCTTACAACATGGGTATCAAACGAAAAGGGAAGACCCCAGGTTTCATTTGGACCTCGATATATTTCGATAAATTTATCGATAACTGAGTTATCGGTCAAAATGTGGTTGCCCGAAAACCTTAAAATTTCCCTACAATATGGGTATCAAACGAAAGGGGAAGACCCCAGGTTTCATTTGGACTTCGATATATTTCGATAAATTTATCGATAACTGAGTTATCGGTCAAAATGTGGTTGCCCGAAAACCTTAAAATTTCCCTACAATATGAGTATCAAACGAAAGGGGAAGACCCCAGGTTTCATTTGCACTTCGATATATTTCGACAAATTTATCGATAACTGAGTTATCGGTCAAAATGTGGTTGCCCGAAACCCTTAAAATTTCCCTACAATATGGGTATCAAACGCAAGGGGAAGGCCCCAGGTTTCATTTGGACTTCGATATATTTCGATAAATTTATCGATAACTGAGTTATCGGTCAAAACGTGGTTGCCCGAAAACCTTAAAATTTTCCTACAATATGGGTATCAAACGAAAGGGGAAGACCCCAGGTTTCATTTGGATTTCGATATATTTCGATAAATTTATAGATAACTGAGTTATCGGTCAAAATGTGGTTGCCCGAAAACCTCAAAATTTCCCTACAATATGGGTACCAAACGAAAGGGGAAGACCCCAGGTTTCATTTGGACTTCGATATATTTCGATAAATTTATCGATAACTGAGTTATCCGTTAAAATATGATTTCCCAAAAACCTAAAAATTTCCCTACAATATGGGTACCAAACGAAAGGGGAAGGTCCCAGGTTTCATTTGGACATCGATATATTTTGATAAATTTATCGATAAATGAGTTTTCGTCAAAATGTGAGGCCCAAATAACTTAAAATTCCGTACAATATGAGTATCAAACGAAAGGGACATTTGACTAAAAAGTAAAAAATAAATATAGTTTAAAAAACTAAAACTCACGCTTTTAGAGTGTAATGAACTAGAAAGTTGAAAATAATTTTAAAACCCCTACACAGTAGTCTTGTGGAAAAAGCGTGGCCCGCTTTGTGCCATAATTTTGGTATATCGAGCGCAAGACGCTTTTCCCACATAATGCTAGTTTTTTTACTACGCTTTGTTGTTGTTGTTGTTGTTGTTGTTAACAATGGATTGCCCTGTCTAGAGTGTATGATCATTCCGAAGATCTTCATCAAGCTCTTCTAAGGGGAGTCCAAGGAAACGTGCAGTTTCAACAGGGTTTGCCCAGAGGGACAGAGGGGTTAGAAGAGTAGGTTCAGATGAACAATTGAAGAGATGTAGAGTATTACTACGCTTTCTTTAGCTTTACTTGTACATATGTACATTCATATTTATCGATAACTGAGTTATCGGTCAAAATAAGATTGTACAATAATATTGAAAATTGCCTACAATGTGGGTATCAAACGAAAGTGGAGGCCCAGAGGTTTTGTTTGCACTGCGGTATACTTCGATATATTTATCGATTACTTCATAACACATTTAACTAAAAAATAAAAAATAAATATAGGTTAAAAAGCGAAAACACACGCTTTTAAAGAATATAGCACTAAAAAGGTAAAAATAAATTAAATAAAAAACGAAGATTATGGAACAAAGCGGACCACGCTTTTTCCACAAGACTACTGTGTAGGAGTTTTAAAACTATTTTCAACTTTTTAGTTCATTACACTCTAAAAGCGTGAGTTTTAGGTTTTTAAACTATATTTATTTCTCTTGTAATTCACATATGCTTTTTCGTGTTTGGGTAAATACAAATATGATTCTGATGTATATATGAACTAGTATGTCAACTAGTAAGATTCTGATGCATTTTTGAACTACACCTTTTTCAGTTTACTATGTAGAGTTCACAAAATTCAACCACAAAACCTTATTTTATTGCTATTTCCTAAATTTTCCTTTCTTTTCCATATGTTTTCTATTTTTGGCTTCTATACATTCCTATTCATTTTGCCCTTTCCTCCCTCTTTACACCATTCAGTAATATAGTTTCAATGTTGATAATTATTTATGCTTCTTCATACGTATTTCTTTCCTTTCCTTTCCTTTGCTTTCATTTTCTTTTATTTCGTTTCCTCTCCTTTCATCTCAATTTATTTCTTTTTCTTTTCTTTCCTTCCCTTCCCTTCCCTTTTCTTTCCTTTCCTCTTCTTCCTTCACCGTTCTTTTCCTTTTGTTTCCTTTTCTCTTCTTTCATTTCATTTTATTTCCCTTCTTTCTTTCTTTTCTGTTCATTTCTTTTATTTTTCTTCCTTTTTGTTTCTTTTATTTTCTTACCTGACCTTTCTTTCCATTTCCATTACATTACTTTTTTCATTTTATTTTTTTTTTCTTTCCTTTCCTTTCGTCTCCTTTGCTTTAGTTTCGTTTCGTTTCCCTTCGTTTCCTTTCATTTTATTAATTTTTTTTTTCATTTTATTTTATTTCTTTTATTTTTTTACCTTTATTTTCTTTCACTTTTTATACCTTTCATGATCATGAAATGGTATTATAACTTTGGTCTGCAAACTAGTCCCTCAGTTTTTGAGATATTTGGCTGAAATTTTGTATGCGGCCACCATTTTCCAATATAGGAATCATTTGTCGGAACCAGCAAGATCGGACCGATATTACATATAGCTCCCATACAATCGATTGTTCCGATAAACGGATTTTGGACTATAACTCCTGTAATTAAACACATAGGAACGTGAAATTTTGGACGTATTGCTCTTTTTATATGTGAAATATCGATGTTGAAAATCATCGAGATGGCATATTAATTTCACATAGCTCCCATACAACCGATTGTTCCGATAAACGGATTTTGGGCTATAACTCCTGTAATTAAACACGTAGGAACGTGAAATTTTGGACTTATTGCTATTTTTATATGTGAAATATCGATGTTGAAAATCATCGAGATGGGATAAATATTTCACATAGCTCCCATACAATCGATTGTTCCGATAAACGGATTTTCGGCTATAACTCCTGTAATTAAACACGTAGGAACGTGAAATTTTGCACGTATTGCTATTTTTATATGCGAAATATCGATGTTGAAAATCATCGAGATGGGATAAATATTTCACATAGCTCCCATACAATCGATTGTTCCGATAAACGGATTTTGGGCTATAACTCCTGTAATTAAACATGTAGGAACATGAAATTTTAGATGTATTGCTATTTTTATATCTGAAATATAACTCCTGTAGTTATATAGGTAGGAACGTGAAATTTCGTAACTATTGGTATTTTAGAATGTGGAATGTCGGTGTCAAAAATCAATCAGATTGGACTAATATAACACATCTCCCCCATATAATCGATAGTTCCGATAATTTCGGTATGAGCTTAAGTTAAATTCACACAGGCTGCACTGGGATCAAACAGTGAAAATCGTGACGCTTATTCATGAAAGGTATTTAGCCTTCGGCACAGCCGAAGACAGCTTTCCTTACTTGTTTTCCTTACATTTTTTTCCTGGCATTTCAATTCCTTACCTTTCCTTCCCTTACCTCTCCTTTTCTTACCTTTCCTTTCCTACCGTTTCCTTACTTTCTTTTTTTTCCTTTATTTTTCTTTCTTTCTCGATTTGCTGCTCTTTTCAACTCCTTTACCTACATTACACATTTCCCTTCCTTTTTTCTTTTCCATTCCTTTTCTTTCCCTACCTTTTATTTACCTTTGATTTTTCTCTAATATTCTCCGTTCCTTACCTTAACTTTCCTGTATTTTATCATTCAACCATTCCTTTCCTTCCCATTCTTTCGTTTATTTTATACTTTTATTTATTTCATTTTTTTTTTTTTTTATTTATTTTATATTATTTCCTTTCCTTTCATTTCCAACAAATTTCTTTTTTACTTTCAATCACTTTTCTATTTCTTATTTTCCTTTTTTTTTAAATTTATCAATTTTCCATTTTATTTTATTTCACTAAGTCTAGCCAGGAAGGGCCTTGCGCGGCTGGCTCATGTTTATTATTGCTGCCAACAAAACAACTCACACTCGGACTCCCCAACTGCAATGAATGCAAACACAACAATGCAAGTGGTCATACCTACATTCACACATAACAGCGGCTCTATAAAGTGAATGCGTGTTTAACACTTGTAGTGGTGTGAATTTCAAATCATATTATAATTAATTTTTTTTAATTTTTAACTTGTTGTCGCACACCCTGCTCATCGAGACCTATCGATACATATCAAATTTTATATACCTTACAATTGTGGTTATTGCAAAAAAGGGAGAAAACTGTTAAGCATTGCGTATATATATATAATAGATATTCAGAAAGTAACATTTTATATTCACAAAATTGCAATTGATATTCAGAATTTACAATTGATATTCAGAAAATTCCAATTAATATTCAGAAATTTCATTTCATATTCAGAAAATTAAAATTGATATTCAGAAATCCAAATTATCAAATGTAATTTTCTGAATATTAATTTTAATTTTCTGAATATCAAATGGAACTTTCTGAATATTAATTGTATTTTTCTGAATATCAAATGAAAATTCTGAATATGAATTATACTTTTCTGAATATGATATGGAAATTCTGAATATTAATTGGAATTTTCTGAATATCAATTGTAAATTTTGAATATCAATTGTAACTTTCTGAATATAAATGAAAAAGGTGTAGTATGTCAACTGGTATGATTCTGATGCATATATAAGTAGTATGTCAACTGGTATGATTCTGATGCTTTTTTTAACTAGTATGTCAACTAGTATGATTATGATGCATATATGAACTAGTATTGCAACTGGTATGATTATGATGCATATATGAACTGGTATGTCAACTGGTATATTCCTGATGCAGAGGCTAACTACTCAGCTAATTGGTATGGTGCTGATGCATAGGAGGACAATTGCCATCTCGTAGGACATCGCCGTGCTAAAAATACCACTTGCTAATATGGAAAAATTACAGAACTCGAACTAGTTGAGGCCGTTTGGCTGACTAGTATTTGATTAGTATAAAACTAGTTAAGTTGACTGCAGGGTGGTTACTCTTAGAGAAAAAAATGCTAAGACCATATTTGTAGAGAGGTAATTTTTCCAAAAAAAACCTTACCGTTTACGAGAGAAGTCCAAAATCCCTAAAATTTTGACCTTTGCCCCGAATAACTTTTTTAGCACACATGGGATAGATGGGGACTTTTGAGGTTTTCTATCTGAAGCTAAACCTAAGCTGTATGCAAAAATTTGTCTCTGTGGGAATTTTTGTTGTTTCAAATGTCTATACTGACCGGACTAGAATGAATTGATAACATTTAATTTCCTCACAAAAAAGTCCAAAAGTAATTTCGCTGTATTTTTCAATTCAATTTCAACACACAGAATAATTTCTAATGTGAACCGTGTTAAACTAACAGGAAAGATCCTGTTAAATTTGCATGGGACAATAAGGCAGATAGAGTTGTTTTAACAGGAAAACATGATGTTCTAAAAGAAATTCATGTTAATTTAACAGGAAGGGGTATTAATTTAACAGAGAGTCATGTTAATTAAACACGAAGTCAAGTTTTTCAACAATTGAAGTTATTCAACATAAGCTTCATGTTAAAATAACATGAGCCATAGTGTTGAAAAATAATAACCTGAAAAAGTGTTAAAAAGTGTAGATATTACATTAACTATATTGTGTGAAGGTATTGGGGCAGAAAATTACTTTGGTACTCTTTTTTTGATGAATTATATATGTAATAAATTCGTTTTGTGTGGAAGAAAGGAATTGAGTGTAATTTAGTTCTTAAGCCACTTATTGCTAAAACAATTTGTTCCATACAAATTGTTATAAAAAACATGAAGTTTAACATCATTTTATTGAACAAAAAGAAAACGTTGAAATGATCGGTAGTAATAAGTGGGTTAAAGGCATGAATACTACCCAGCTCTGGCTATAACACCTTTATTATGAAATAAATTTCGTCAGTTTGAAACGAAAAATCAGATTTTTTAAACTTATCAGCATATATAACTTTTTAATTGTCTTTAGAGGGCGTTTCCTATTTTTGAAGTTAATCATCTATTGAAAATATATTTGCACCATTGTTTATAGTAAAAAGAATTTAAGCCAAGTTGAAATAAGGAGCGTATAGGACGTTACCTGGAGACGATTGACCAGTTTCTTCCTCACGAAGGAACTTCAATACTTCCGACTTGTCAGGCTGGTATTCCTTTTCGTTTTTCTTGAAATTTACACTAGAAAAAAGTTAAAAGTGAAATCAATCAGTGTAAAATATTGGCAAGCTTTTATTACATAGTGGGTAGGCATCAAAATTGCGGAAATGATTGATGTAACTTTGTAGTCGGCAACGAAGTCCCCTAAATTAAATTTCCGCGGATACAGTCAACATGACAAAAGAGTCGAAGTTTTCAAAAAAGCTAAAACTTCTGCCTTTTCTCATCACAGTTAGACATTTATGTATGTAACTATTATTAATGTAGTGTGAAACTCTTTGCCACACGTACAGCAACCCGCTTTTAGTCAATAAAACACCACAGAAATATTTGAAGAAATCAATGTGGAGGCCCAACATTTCAGCCCCTCAGAGCACAAGTGGCATAAGTCCACTTATTCTTGTTTTTAGATAGTAAAGGGTTTGTTAAAAGTTTGATATAAAAATCAGGATTGAATTTCTTAACTATTTTTTTCAATAAAACTTCAGAAAAAGTTACATATATTTAAATTAAATTCATGTTTTCACAACTTTTTCTTCATAAATTTGGGGTTATCCAATTTAATTCAGTGAACTAAAAGAAAACTGGGACAGCTTGGAAATGGGTCTAGTCGTAACATATGAGTGTTTTTAATAGAGAACGCATAAGTTAAAGTTTCAAAGTTTACACAGAGTGCATGAGAGTTAATCAAAGGTAAAAAAAAAGTAAAACTAAATTGGGACACTTTTTGCAGAATTTCTACCAAAAATTTGGGTACGCAGTTTCATAGCACTTTTAATTTTAGTATAACAATGTGCAAGTTTGTACTAGTTCAAAATTATAAGTTTTTTTTTTTTGTTGGGGGTGTTGAGCAATTTCTTCCAAACAAAATTTATTTTTGTTTCTTCCCAGTAGAACTTGAAGCGAAATCTCCCCGAACTAGGAATAAAAGATGTCTCCCGTTAGCATGATTTTAGAGCAATAGGGGAGATTTTTTCCATTGTATGCTCCCATATTACTCTTAGCGTAGCAGAAGGGGAGATCTCCTCAAGCGATGAATGAAAGAGTACTCCTTTTGACATGATCGCGAGCAATAGAAGAAATGAAAAACTTGAAACAAAATAATGAAAAAAGTCTTTGCACGATGGGTAAATTTCTCAACTGCGCCACTTGTGCTATCAACTAGAAGGGAAAGCATTCACTGCACAAGTAACTTCTGCTTTTTAAGGTTGCTATGGGAAGTAGGAGTTATCCTGTTGGGGTTTTCTATATACCTTTTCCGCTACATAGTGCCATGCCTAACTAAAAAAAAAAAAGAAAATTGGACTTATGCCACTCATGCTTTAAACGGCTCATTTGTTTATGCTTTACCGTTCCACATTTTTACTCTTCTTTTGTTTCTTTGTCTTTTTCGTTTGCTGTTTTCTTTTGATGCTTATAAAATTACAATCACTATCACAAATACTATGTCATATCAGTGATGGAAAAGATATCTTGTACAATTTTACTTTTTTGGTACATTCCGGCAGTCAAAAGTACTTAGGTACTACGCTGGCATTTTTGGTACAATTTTGTCAGCACTGCTCCACAGCTCCATTAAAATGCATATCTGAGTGTTTAAAAATTCAAACCTTTATAAGAAATATAGTATATATCCGTCATGTTCCTGCCAAAGTACGTTAAATTTTGCGTGTGTTACACTAGCGAAATAGGCCACAAAAACGGTGCGTACATTAGAGTGGGTCGATTTATTAACCGATATCGCGCCATCGATTTTTCGCTCTTTTTTTATTTTCATGGCTTCAAGCCATTTTTTTTGTAGGTATTTTTCATATTTTTCATTTTTTGAAAAAAAAAAACATTAATAAAAAAAGTAAAAAAAAAATAAATTTCACAGGCTTGAAAACTATTTCTTTAAGTATGTGTAGTGGAACTTTTTTCCTCAGCCCAAAACCATGATTCAATTATAAGAAAGTTTGCTCTTCCCTTGACGTTTATTCTTGACACTCCCAATATGAAAATGTGTACGGGTTTCGTTTGCGAATAAAAAAAGTACGAATGTTTTTTTCTTTCATCAAGGCAATGGTAGTAGAAAACCCGAAAAAGGAGGATATAAATTGTAATGGAAATAAAAAATTTGTCACCAACTTAATTAATTGATTAGGGATCTCTGCTCCCGAGACCCTAACCCCGCAGCTAAAACACAGTGACAACACTAACGGGATCAGACTAATACACCAAAGGAACCGGCTAACCCAGTGAAGACGGGGGGGTTACAAACTGTTCACAACACAATTCCGCAAACCTACAACAACAACAAACATTCGTTTTGTGGTGCACCCGAGGTGAGGTCCAACCAAAAGGTTACGAACCCGCTCGCACAGTCCCCGAGATGCCAGGGACAACTTTAACCCGCCAAGTGACTGGGCTCTGGGTGCGGGACGCTAAAAGGATGGGATAACACGGGGGAAGAAACAAAAGGGCAGCTACACGAGGTACAGTCACCACTAATACACTTAACTAGCCGGAGTGTGTTCCGGCTCGGAGCTTCTGCGGTGTCCACCACGACACCACCACCAACAACAAAACCTATTTTCCCGCTGGAAAATCCACTAATTAAATCTTGGCACTCCCGCACTACAAAAAAACGACGCGACGCAAATTTTCTATTTTTATAAATCTCACTACCGGACTCGCTTCGAAATCTACTGCTTTATTTATTTTTTTCTAACACGCACGATATCACCGAGAACGACGTTATCGCTTTCACAGAGAGAATAATTCTGACGCGCACCTGTAAGCCAGGCTGCAGGCTACGCGCCAACACATATTCCTGCCAACATAATCATAGGCGTGTGTGTGGGTGACCACCCGGTCGCGCCGAACCGCCATCCGCGGTGCTCTCGGTCGCCCCGTCCAATGATACACAACCACACACACATATTGCCATCACTTAGCGGCCACTTCGATGCGCCACCACAAGCAGAAGGCGATGACATCGCTATCGGTGTATTTTCGCGATCAACTTCTCTTTGCTTTCTCTTTTACGGGTGGTGGGGTGGGGAACAGCGTTAGTGCAGTACAGCACACAAACACACTCACTCATATGTTGCCCAATTACCGGCACAATAGAAAATGGGTAGCTGCCTTTAAGGTTCACTCTCCGCGGGGAGCATAGGAAAATAGGTAAAGGAGGGTGAAACAATACCAAGAAAATTTGCTCTGCCAGTGCGCGAAGCGCATAGAAAAATGTAATGCCAGATTAGTAAACTTTTGTCGCGATCAGACCGCGACAAATTGAAAAGTAAACTATCACATTATCCTGGGACAAAAAAAAATTTCGCTTTTTTTCAAAAATTATATTGGTTTTATTTTAGTAATTGGGACAAGTTCTAAAAATTATGTTTGCTGGGTTGGAGCTATACTGATTTTATTTTTCAGAAAGGTGAAAAAATATTGCTGTAAAAATTACAGATCTTAATAGTAAATTCTAGAGGTCTATCATCGCTAGTTTAGATTTCACAGACTTTACCTCATATTTGGTATAAAAACGACAAACCATTGCTGTAAAACACCATTTACCTAAACATATTTTTGAAAGAACTCGGACTCCCCACAAAAGCTGCATAGCCTAAAATTTTCTCCGACCAGCGGGTTTCTAGTATTCTAGCTTCAACATTAGTGTCATTGCATTTGCTGAATACAGTGAGTCGTTACTCATGCCAAAGGGATAGTATTAGGTACCACTTTACTAACCAACTTCAACCAGTTCCAATAAATTTATCTCCAATTTTTTCATGTACACTTGGCTGATGATTAAGAATGAAAATGACATACTCAAATCACAGAAGGAAAAGCTGTAAAGTCATGGTTGAATTGCTGAGTATATATTAATATTGAGAGTTATTAATGATTAATTCATAAAATTTCGAAAAGCTAACCTCTATTATTTTTCTAACTAGTACTATTTTAAACTACGTAGTTTTACTTTTCTAACTACTTTTTTTATATGAGAATGAGAATGGCAATTTTTCGGGGAGCAAGATGGCCGCAATTGACAAAATCTGTCAGGGAACAGCTAACCTGGTAATAATTGAATCATGGCCCGATATCGGTTAACTCTCGTCCATACAAATCGGCGTACATGCATTGTATTTAATATAAAATATTAAAGCTTAAATTCATATAAATTTTTCATGAAAATCTTTTGGGAGCATAAAAAATTTATATGAATTTAAGTTTTAATATTTTATTTTTATAGGAAAGAGTTTGCTTGGAAAATCAATATTTGCGATTAGTGTAAGTCCTTGGAAAAAAATTGCTCCCCTTAACGATGGTACATTTTCCCCTGATTTGGTACATTTTATTTTCGCATTATTTATTGGAGCCAAAAGGATCTAAGCGCTCTCCTCCAAGCAAGAAAATTCAATTGCTCGGCCAAAATAAAATGTAGAAATTTTTCGAGTGTGCAATTTTGTAGCCCGTTTATTATACCTTTCATGAACATGAAATGGTATTATAACTTTGGTCCGATGTTTGTAAATATGAGAAGAAGAAGAGATAGACCCATCAATAAGTATACCGAAATGATCAGGATGACGAGATGAGTTGATTTAGCCATGTCCGTCTGTCCGTCTGTCCGTCTGTCCGTCTGTCTGTCTGTCTGTTTGAACGCAAACTAGTCCCTCAGTTTTTGAGATATTTGGCTGAAATTTGGTATGCGTCCACCATTTTCCAATATAGGAATCATTTGTCGGAACCAGCAAGATCGGACCAATATAACATATAGCTCCCATACAACCGATTATTCCGATAAACGGATTTTGGGCTATAACTCCTGTAATTAAGCACGAAGGAACGTGAAATTTTATAAGTGTTGCTATTTTTATATGTGAAATATCGATGCTGAAAATCATAGAGATGGGATAAATATTTCACATAGCTCCCATACAATCGATTATTCCGATAAACGGATTTTGGGCTATAACTCTTGTAATTAAACACGTAGGAACGTGAAATTTTGTAAGTATTGCTATTTTTATATGTGAAATATCGATGTTGAAACTCATAGAGATGGGATAAATATTTCACATAGCTCCCATACAATCGATTATTCCGATAAACGGATTTTGGGCTATAACTCCTGTAATTAAACACGTAGGAACGTGAAATTTTGGAAGTATCGCTATTTTTATATGCGAAATATCGATGTTGAAAATCATTGAGATGGCATAAATATTTCACATAGCTCCCATACAATCGATTATTCCGATAAACGGATTTTGGGCTATAAGTCCTGTAATTAAGCACGAAGGAACGTGAAATTTTATAAGTGTTGCTATTTTTATATGTGAAATATCGATGCTGAAAATCATAGAGATGGGATAAATATTTCACATAGCTCCCATACAATCGATTGTTCCGATAAACGGATTTTGGGCTATAACTCCTGTAATTAAACACGTAGGAACGCGAAATTTTTGAAGCATCGCTATTTTTATATGTAAAATATCGATTTGAAAATCATTGAAATGGGATAAATATTTCACATAGCCCCCATACAATCGATTGTTCCGATAAACGGATTTTGGTAGATAACTCCTGTAATTATATCGGTAGGAACGTGAAATTTCGTAAATGTTGCTATTTTAGAATGTGGAATGTCGATGTTAAAAATCAATGAGATGGGACCAATATAACACATCGTCCCCATATAATCGATAGCTCCGATAATTTCGGTATGAGCTAAAGTTAAATTCACACAGGCTGTACTGGGATCAAACAGTGAAAATCGTGACGCTTATTCATGAAAGGTATTTAGCCTTCGGCACAGCCGAAGACAGCTTTCCTTACTTGTTTTAGTATAATAAAGTGCTAAGCTTAACTTCGTTAAGGAAGTCTCGTCGATTTTTGGCAATTTTTTTTCTGGATCCAAGCGTACTTTGACCCTTTGGCTACAAAAATTGTTGCAGTAAAATTTTGTACGTTGACTGCTCGGCCAAAAGAACATTTAGAATTTTTCGAGTATGCAGTTTTGTAGCCCCTTTAATTTTAGGATCAGCTCATATTTGAATAGGAAACTATATAGAGTTGCTGCAAAATTGTTATTTACCTTTACTCTTTTGATTTCTAGGTACGCTTGGATCCAGAAAAAAATTGCCAAAAATCAGCGATACATTCTACGAACTTAAGCTTAGCACTTTATTATACAAAACTGCATACTCGAAAGAATTCTACATGTTCTTTTGGCCGAGCAATCAACGTTCGAAATTTTATTGCAATAATTTTTGGAAATATACAGTTATTTTCCATCTGCAGTAAACATCCTTTCATTTAGACAGGAATCATTTCAAACGCATTTACCCAGAATTTACAATAAGTAATTTACTTTACCCTCAATTATCTCAATTCAAGGTCGATGTTACTTAGAACCTTTTGGTTGTAAGCCCTTCAATTGTACAAAATTCAAAATAAAAGAAGAAAATTACTCACCCAAGGACACCGCCTGCCAATACCTCTGCCTGAGCGGAAAGTGTTTCCGCAATAGATTCATCGCTGTAAATACCGACGGGAGTGTTATATTGTTTATTGACAATACTCTTGACGTTGCCATCACCGCCATTGGCCTAAAATTAAATGAAATAAAAGAAGAAAATAAGTTTAGAATTTATCGGTAATAACATCGGCGATAATGAGTGGAAGAATGGAGTTGAGGAATAAAAGGGTTAATACCCATTAGACTGGGTCAAATAAAAAAAAATTGTTTTTTGGGTTTGAATAATAGAACACGGCTAATCTGTGAAAATCTCAGTTTATTAGGGAATTCAATTTCCTAAAAAATATATAGAACAATCGATTGTATGTGATCTATATGTGATATTGGCCCGATCTTGCTGGTTCCGACAAATGATTAATCCCACATGAAATGGCAGCTGCACACAAAATTTCAGCCAGATATCTCCAAAATTGAGGGACTAGTTTGCGTTCAAACAGACGTACGCACGGACAGACGGGCATGGCTAAATCAACTCAGCTTATTGTCCTGATCATATCGGTATACTTATTGGTGGGTCTATCTCTTCTTCCTCTCACACTTACAAACATCGGACCAAAGTTATAATACCGTTTCATGTTCATGAAAGGTCTGTGAAATCTAAACTAGCAATGATAGACCTCGAGAATTTAAAATTAAGATCTGCAAAATTTTTACAGTAATTTTTTTTACCATTTTGAATAATAAAATCAATATAATTTGTCAAAAAAAAAAAACATTTTTTTATTTGGTCCAGTCTAATGTATATAGATACATTTGGCTAATTAAAAACTGTTAATATTTTTTGTTTCATATTGATAGGTATTTTTTTCAGAATGACAATTGAGCCGTTCAGTGCACACAGTGACTAACTCCACTTTCTTTCAGAAGCTATTCTGATTAACGCCACGCTCTATTGCTATGTTTTTCACTTATTGTTGCTGTGCTGTTTTATTTGTACTAGAGTTTGCCCAGTGGTTGAAATTCAACCGCAAAACCTTATTTTATTTCTCTCCCTTATTGAAGTTCAGTTTCCTTATCGATTGTCTTGCTATTTCTTAAATTTTCCTTACTTTTCCTTATTTTTTATATTTTCCGTTTCTATACATTTCCCTTATTTTTGCCTTTTTCTCCCTCTTTACGCCATTCAGTAATAAAGTTTCAATGTTTATAAATATTTATTTTAGGTCGTTTTTATTCGTCTTTCTTTCCTTTCCTTTTCTCTCCTTTCCTTTCCTTCGGCTTTATTTTCTTTCCTTTCCTTTCCACCCTTCCTTTTCCTTTCCTTTTCTATCTTTTCATTTCATTTAATTTTTTTTTTCTTTTCTTTTTGGTCTTGTCTTTTCCTTTCTTTTTCATTCTTTTTATTTTCTTTTTCTTGCCTTTCCTTTCTTTTCGTTTCATATCCTTTGCTTTAGTTTTGTTTCGTTTGCCTTCATTTTGTTTATTTTCTTTTAATTTCTTTTCTTTCTTTTCTTTTTATACCTTTCATCAACATGAAATGGTATTATAACTTTGGTCCGATGTTTGTAAATATGAGAAGAAGAAGAGATAGACCCATCAATAAGTATACCGAAATGATCAGGATGACGAGATGAGTTGATTTAGCCATGTCCGTCTGTCCGTCTGTCCGTCTGTCCGTCTGTCCGTCTGTCTGTCTGTCTGTCTGTCTGTTTGAACGCAAACTAGTCCCTCAGTTTTTGAGATATTTGGCTGAAATTTGGTATGCGGCCACCATTTTCCAATATAGGAATCATTTGTCGGAACCAGCAAGATCGGACCAATATAACATATAGCTCCCATACAACCGATTATTCCGATAAACGGATTTTGGGCTATAGCTCCTGTAATTAAACACGTAGGAACGTGAAATTTTGGACGTATTTTTTTTTTTATATGTGAAATATCGATGTTGAAAATCATCGAGATTGGATAAATATTTCACATAGCCCCCATACAATCGATTGTTCCGATAAACGGATTTTGGTAGATAACTCCTGTAATTATATAGGTAGGAACGTGAAATTTTGGAAGTATCGCTATTTTTATATGCGAAATATCGATGTTGAAAATCATTGAGATGGCATAAATATTTCACATAGCTCCCATACAATCGATTATTCCGATAAGCGGATTTTGGGCTATAAGTCCTGTAATTAAACACATAGGAACGCGAAATTTTGGAAGCATCGCTATTTTTATATGTAAAATATCGATGTTGAAAATCATTGAAATGGGATAAATATTTCACATAGCTCCCATACAATCGATTATTCCGATAAAAGGATTTTGGGCTATAACTCCTGTAATTAAACACGTAGGAACGTGAAATTTTGTAAGTGTTGCTATTTTTATATGTGAAATATCGATGTTGAAACTCATAGAGATGGGATAAATATTTCACATAGCTCCCATACAATCGATTATTCCGATAAACGGATTTTGGGCTATAACTCCTGTAATTAAACACGTAGGAACGTGAAATTTTGGACGTATTGCTATTTTTATATGTGAAATATCGATGTTGAAAATCATCGAGATTGGATAAATATTTCACATAGCCCCCATACAATCGATTGTTCCGATAAACGGATTTTGGTAGATAACTCCTGTAATTATATAGGTAGGAACGTGAAATTTTGGAAGTATCGCTATTTTTATATGCGAAATATCGATGTTGAAAATCATTGAGATGGCATAAATATTTCACATAGCTCCCATACAATCGATTATTCCGATAAGCGGATTTTGGGCTATAAGTCCTGTAATTAAACACATAGGAACGCGAAATTTTGGAAGCATCGCTATTTTTATATGTAAAATATCGATGTTGAAAATCATTGAAATGGGATAAATATTTCACATAGCCCCCATACAATCGATTGTTCCGATAAACGGATTTTGGTAGATAACTTCTGTAATTATATCGGTAGGAACGTGAAATTTCGTAAATAATGCTATTTTAGAATGTGGAATGTCGATGCTAAAAATGAATGAGATTGGACCAATATAACACATCGTCCCCATATAATCGATAGCTCCGATAATTTCGGTATGAGCTAAAGTTAAATTCATACAGGCTGTACTGGGGATCAAACCGTGAAAATCGTGACGCTTATTCATGAAAGGTATTTAGCCTTCGGCACAGCCGAAGACAGCTTTCCTTACTTGTTTTTTCTTACCTTTATTTTCCATTACGTTCCTTCTTTATTAGCTTTCTTTTACTTTCCTTTCCTGTCATTTCCTTTCCTCACCTTTCCTTGGGTTTCCTTATTTTCTTTCTTCTCCTTTTCCTAACTCCTTCAGTTTTATTTCTTTTCCATTCATTTCCTTTAATTATTTTTTCCCCTTTGCATTCCCTTCCTTTCCTTTTTTTTATTTCTTTTAATCTGTATTTCTTTTCCATACCTTCCTTCTTTTCTTCCTTTTTTATCTTTCTCTATTTTCCTTCATTTTTCATTCCTCTACTTTCATTACCTTTCCTTTTTTTTTCCATTCCTTTCCTTTCCCTACCTTTACTTGACTTTGATTTTTCGCTCTTTTCCTTTTCTTACCTTGCCTTTCCTTTATTTTCCTTTGATCCATTCCCTTCCATTCAGATTCTTTACTTTTTTTATACTTTTATTTATTTCATTTTGCTTTATTTTTATTTATTTTATATTATTTCCTTTTCTTTCATTTCCTACAAATATATTTCTTTACTTTCAATCATTTTTCTATTTTTTATTTTACTTTATTTTCATTTTTTTTAATCAATTTTCCATTTTATTTTATTTTACAGTCTAACCACGAAGGGAGTTGTGAACGATGTAACTTTTTTTTTCAAAACATCAAGTCTAGGCAAGCATTTGCTTCTCTGAATACCTTCTCACAGATTTTGTTTTTGTAAACACTGTATGTACCTACGCTCAATAAAAGTGACGGACTGGCTCATGTTTATTATTGCTGCCAACAAAACAACTCTTCTTCTCACACTCGGGCTCTCCCCAGCAGCAATGAATGAAAACACATC
>CAXKVI010000004.1:70172887-70256257 GCA_964058755.1 Campiglossa producta | reverse complement strand
AAATTACGTTTCGTGGTACCAATATATACCCTGTTACAGGCACGCACGTATAGAAAAATGAGAACCGATCCAACAACCGCGTTACAAAAGAAAAACAATAAATTAGTAGATGAGCTTTATAAACAAAAACATATAACCGCCAAAGAGAAACAAAATTTATCATGCTCAGCAGCTAGTGCACCCAGACTGTACGGGTTGCCTAAAATACACAAACCTAATATGCCCTTGCGCCCCATCGCATCTTCCATGAACGTACCATGTCATCAACTTTCGAAACATGTAGGAAATATAATACAAAACATAGCGTCAGAAGAGTACAACATCGGAAATGTTTTTAAACTAAAAGAGAGACTTACTGATGTACGAACCGACAAAGATGAAGTGTTGGTGTCTTTCGATGTCGTGTCATTATTCACGAATATTCCCACAAACCTTGCTATAAAAATAATAATGGAAAAATGGGATAAAATAAAATCAATGACAAATATACCCAGATGCAAGTTCCAGGAAATTTTAAAATTTTGCTTACTCGACAATAACTATTTCATTTATAATAACGAAGTATATACCCAAACTTTTGGTATGCCTATGGGCAATCCCCTATCCCCGACAATAGCGGATATCATTTTAGACGATCTTTTAGAAAAGACGCTAAATGAACTCAAACAAAAACTTGAAATTGAAGTTAAATTTATAGTAAAATATGTTGATGATATTCTCGCAATAGTTAGACAAAAAGACGTAGAAATAATACAAGAAACCCTAAATAATTACCATAACAAAATCAAATTCACATTTGAAATGGAAAATAATTGCAGTATCCCATATCTGGATATGCGAATTTTTAAGAACAAAAACAATGGCTATCTCTCTTTTGACTGGTACACAAAACCCCTATCATCAGGCCGTCTGATAAATTTTCATTCCTGTCAGCCAATAAAATACAAAATAAATACGGCAAAAAATCTAATAAATAAGGTATTAAAAATAAGTGACGAGCAGTACTGGAAAAAAACCTGCAGAAAATATTCGAAATATTGAAAAACAATAACTATCCACACACCCTAATAAAAAATCTGCAAGAACAAGGAATAAGAGAAACACTTAATAAACATATCCAAACAACAACAAATAGAGAAAATGAAATAAAACAATATTTCGGTGTAACATATATTCCAAAACTCTCTCAAAGCATCGGCAAAGCGGTAACCAAAAATAACCCAAACATAGCATTAGCTTACAAATCCAATTCTACATTAGCTAATATATTCACACGTACAAAAGCCCGATAAATAAACTTGAACAGCATAATGTTGTATATGAAATAACGTGTCAGGGTAAAGAAAATGAAACCTGCAACAGGGTATATATTGGTACCACGAAACGTAATTTGGGTGTGAGATTAAAAGAGCACGAAAGCGACATACAAAAAATGAGAAACTCAACTGCCTTATCACAACACGTCATAACAAGTGGGCATACAGCTGATATAGAAAATGCAAAAATAATAGACCGCAACAAATACGGAAGAGCACGATATACACTGGAGAGTTTAAGAATATTAGAAAAAAGAGAAAGTACAGTAAACAAAAAAGAAGACTCACAAAATATTGGACCCGCTTACATTTTATGTTTATAACTATAATTTAGTATGACGATGATACCAAGAAATGATGGTACTATTCTTTAAGTTTTAGATTCTAAGATAGCATATTGTGTAAGTGTTGTTATTTGTGTTTTTAAAGTTTACACGTATATACGTAAATTTGTTGATAAGTGTTTCATATGTTTTTCATTATTGTTTTCTTTGTTGTTCTTATTGTTGTTTTTCTAAATAAATAGATCACCCCTGATGAAGCTAGGAAGTCTAGCGAAACGTTGGGTTGGAAAAGTGGAATAAAATCTTTTATTTGCATTTCAAAACAAATGGTCAAAAGAGCCTAAGTCCAAAATTTATAATTTTCACACAATTGACCGGAAACTTTTCAAAAAAAGTGTTAGGTAGGTAGGTAGGTAGAAGTGGCTGCCGCAAAGGCACACCTAGGCCAGTAATAAAAGGCCCGTTGTGATACCACCAAACACTAGGAAAGTCAGTCCCGAGGCCCGGCCATATGGAAAATCCCAGTGCTGTTGGGACTCTCCATATAGCCGAAACCCGGGACTGACACTCCTAACCGACACCGCTACCCCTCCTCGAACCATTTTGATAACTTGATGAAGGCCATCAAGTCCTTTATGTCTAGCTCCGCGACCTGGCTTAAGCTAACCAGGAAGGGAACTCCCAGAGAGCGCCTTCTCGCTCCGCTTAAGGCCGGGCAGTTGCAGATGAGGTGCTCCACCGTTTCCTCTTCCTCATCATCTTTGCAACTCCTGCAGCATCGTCGGTAGGGAACGCCTAGCCTTGCTGCGTGCCTACCAATAAGGCAGTGCCCGGTTAAAACACCTATTAATATGGAGATTTCCTTCCTTTTTAGGGCGTATATGTGTCTAGATCTTTTAAGATCGCATTTTGGCCAGGTTTGCTTGGATATCCGGCACCCTGGGGCTTGTAGCCATCTTTCGTTGGCTTCGCGGAGTGTATGCTCCTTCAGCATTAGCTTGCACGTGGCAAACGGCATACCTATGCGCTCTTTATCTTGAAGAATCTGCTTGGTCGTGCCCTGCCTGGCAAGTTCGTCTGCCCTACAGTTTCCCTCAATGTCCCTGTGTCCCGGGACCCATGTGAGGTTCACGCGGTTCTGTTGGGCCATCTCTTGAAGAGATCGACGACAGCTGAGCGTCAGTTCAGAGTTGAACGAGTAAGAGCCAAGGGATTTGATGGCCGCTTGGCTGTCGCTGAAAATACAGATATCCTGTCCGATGGTGCGTTTACCTATCCAAGTCACGGCGTCCATGATTGCAGAAACTTCAGCCTGGAAGACGCTGCAGTGATCAGGTAGTCTAAAGGAGAGTTCTAGGTCCAAATCCCTTGAGTAAACCCCTCCTCCGACTCTGCCGTCTAACTTCGAGCCGTCGGTGTATATAAAAGTGCCGCCATTAGTAGCGGGACACCGATCTATGTTCTCCCAGTCTTCCCTGCTGGGAATGTTTATTCTAAAACAACAATCTCCGACTGTTGTGGTCGCACACCGATCTGTGCTCAGAGGGAGAAAGCTGTAAGATCTTAGAATACAGGAGTGTCCAATAGTGCTTGCGCCCCAGACGGACGTTTCCCTTAGACGCAGAGCCGATGCTGCTGCTGCCCGGTACCCTTCCAGATCGAGTGGCAAAAAGCCAAGAATGGCCTGGAGAGCTTCATTGGGCGTTGTTCTTAACCCGCTTATACAGATCATGCTCGATCTGTGGACTTTTCCTAACAGATTTAGGTTTGTTGCCTTTCCTAGCGCAGGCCACCATACCACGACTCCATACAGCATAATTGGCTGGATTATCGCAGTGTAGATCCATCTGCAAATTTTGGGGCTGAGCCCCCATTTTTTGCCAATGGCTCTTTTACACGTGTAAAGTGCAATGCACGCTTTCCTCTGGCGCTGGATGACATTCTCCTTCCAGTTAAGCTTTCTATCTAGAACTGTGCCTAGGAATTTGGCTTTGTCAGCTAAGTTCAGGCGCTCGCCATCTAGTTCTGGTAGGTTCAGCGGTGGTATCTTGTTTGAGTTTACGGTGAGGTTCCATAGGAGCGGGGAGAGAACACCACCCTGAGGCGTTCCTCTTGTGACATAGCGTGAAAGATCAACTGTTCCCAGTGAAGAAACTATTTTCCTTCCCTTTAGTAGTTGATCAATTAGTCCAATAAGAGACCTATTTATGCCCAGGTTTGTTAAAGCAGTATTAATAGCCTCCGGCCTTATATTGTTGAAAGCCCTTTCGATGTCCAGAAAGGCCACGAGACAGTACTCCTTTTCGTGCAATGATTTTTCAACAATAGAGACTAGGCTGTGGAGCGCAGTTTCCGTTGATTTACCTTTGGTGTATGCATGTTGATAGCTAGAAATAAGGTTGCTATCAATAGTAGAGGAGAGATAATCGCTAATTATCCTCTCGAAGGTTTTAAGTGCAAAAGACGAGAGACTGATCGGTCTGTAGTCTTTAGGCTCATAGTGTGAAGCCTTCCCAGCCTTTGGAATAAAGACTACCGTGGCGCTTCTCCAGGAGCACGGAATGTAATTAAGAGCCAGGCAGGCTGAATAGAGAACTACCAGCCATTTAGCTGATATTTCCAGCGTGTTTATAAGTTGTGCGGGGAAAATCCCGTCTGGCCCGGCTGCCTTGAACGGCTCAAAGCTTTTGATTGCCCACCTTACCCTTTCCTCCGTAATGGGTATGTTTACCGCCAGGTTTGTTGCAGATGCTACAGGTGCATCATACAAGTTCCCCGGAAAGTGTGTGTTCAGGAGCAGCTCCAGGGTTTCCCCTTCCGTGCTGGTCCAAGATCCGTCAGGCTTCCGTAAATAGCTAATGGCTGTTTGAGTTTTTGATAGCACTCGTCTAAGTCTCGCTGTATCATCGACTTTTCGACCCCGGTGCAGAAATTTCTCCACGAAGTTCTCTTCGCTTGCCTTAGAGCCTTTTTATAGGCCCTCAGTTTAGCTTTATATTCGAGCCATTCAGGCTCCGTACCGATGCTCTTGGCCTTGTTAAATTGCTTCCTGCATGATATACGGAACGAATCCAGGTCGTAAGGCCACCAGTGGGGTCTATGTTTGCCGCGTGGTTTTGGTACTGGACAAGCCTGCTCTAGGGCATTTGAGAGCGCCGTTGTAAAGGTCGTTACCAGATCATCCAGTTCTCCCACTGATGAGGGGGCTTGTGGAGGTAATACTGGTAGGTCCCTAGCTAATATTTGGTTATGTAGCTGCCAGTTAGTGTTGCGTGGATTTCGTTTCATAACTGGCTGCTCAACAATAAAGTCTAACACAATTTCTATGTACCGATGGTCAGAAAATGAATGCTCATCAAGAACACGCCATTTTCTGACCCACTCATAAGCGCCTTCGCTACAAACAGTGAGGTCTATAACCTCCCTACGAGCTTTAGTTATAAAAGTAGGCTCGTTACCCACGTTACAAACCACCAGGTTAGTTGTTAGTAGGTAGTCAAACAGAGACTCGCCCCTAGCGTTAATATCGGAGCTTCCCCACTGGACGTTATGAGCATTAGCGTCAGCTCCAATAATAAGATGGCCCGTACAGAAATTATCCACCAGATCTTTCACCTCCTTTTGTGGAGGAGGTTCTTCGGCGTCATAGGGCATATAGACCGACGCCATCGTTAGGCTGGTGCTGCCGACTGTTAAGCTGGCAGCTGTAACGTCACCATTTGAGTAGTTGGGTAATAGAAAGGTGTTTAGCTCAGACTTTACCAAAATACAGGTTCTGACCTTGCCCTCATCATTGGCTTGGATGAGCTTGTACCCCTTAGTCCCCAATCCACAGATCCTAGAGCTATTGACCCAGGGCTCTTGGATAAGGACCACGTCTACGTCGCCTTTAGAAAGACGACTGCTTAAAACAGCCGAGGCTGCTTTAGATTTGTGCAGATTTATCTGAAGCACCACCAATATGAGAGAGCTCAGACATCCCTGCCGCCAGCGTGTCGTCGAGGTCTGGCCTGTTCCGGGGGCTGTCTCTCAACGAGGAGTTGTTCAGAGCACCTGCACGATTTGGCGTGGCGGGAACCCTGCTGTCTGAAGCAGCATCAACGTTAGTGTGCTCAGGTTTAGCCACGATCGTGACGTCGAGGCCTTCTTCGTCAAGCAGGCTTTCTTCTATCGCCGAGTTGTTCGCAGCACCATCGCAATTTGACGTGGCGGATAACATACTTTCCGCGTCGGACTCCTCTGCTTCCCCTTCCGATGCCTCGATCTCCGAGTCCTCCGGAGCGTCCGGAATAGCAGCGCGCTGTGCATCGCCACGGTATACGTGGATCACGATCTGACCCAAGCCGTAATGCACTCGTCCGTTGCACCGTTTAAGGGGCTCGAGCGCCTCCTTATTCAGAGTGATAACCACCTGTCTATTGGGCCCAACCACATCATCGACCAGATTGACGCCCCAATCCTGCGTCGGGAGAGACGGATTCCAGACCTGCAGCATCTCAAGAATATTCTCGGGTTCTGCAGGGACGGCAGGAATCCATGCCCTTGCCCTTGGCCGAGCAGGAATGTCCTTCCAGTCGACGACATCTAGTCTTGCCCCTGGATAGACTTCACCCAGTCTTGCAACTGCTGCCTTATACAGTGCGACTGTTCTTGCATCCTCGCACGCGAATATTTTGATCTGACCTTGGTGCCAGCCCGCGTCAGTACCTCGCGGCGGACTACCCGGAGACTCACGCATTAAGTGGAGGAGGGCCCTGCCCATTTCATTCCGGACATACAGCCACTGGTCTTTGGGGATGGACCAACGGTCGTTACCTCGGTCAATGAAACCTATAAGGATTCTGTCCTTGGTTACTTCAGCAAAGCTGAGTTTTCCCACTACGGGGTTGACCTGATGCCGCTTCGGATGGGGGTCTACCTCTCCGTCCGATCTCTGGCGTTTGAAGGGATTACCGTTCACCCTCTTAGGCACATAGGGCCTCTGGAAATTTGGTATCAGAGCTTTCGCTTCCTCCACCATCTTCCTTTCTTCCGGCGACAGCTTCTCCTGCGATGCTCCCTCATATTTTTTAAGGATCCTTGCGGCCTTTCTTTTATCCCAGTACGCAAAGCGTCGGGGAGATGCCTCTTTGGGGGGATTCAGACTCGTAGTTGCCATCGCGGTCTCTCCCTTTACGGCGTCGTCCTTCTCTTTCGAAACTCTGAAACCAGGTCGTGAGACCATTGCCCCAGATGTGAAGAGATTGGGTTTCGTACCAGCGCTTGATGGAAGTTTAGCTTCCGCCGTTTTCGTTAAAAAAATTTAGTGTTCGTTAAAAAAATTTTTCAAGTGTTAGTTTTCATCAATGACTAAAAACGAAACCGTAACCATAACCGGTTAAACCCGATTCATTTTTCAGAACCGAAGCCGTAACCGTTATTTTGATCTAAAAAAGAACGAAACCGTTTCAAACGCCGGAACCGGTTTCAAACGGTTTTGAACTTTTTCAATACCTTACTTCTGTAAGTTTTTTTTACAAAATGGTACCCTGAAAGTTTTCATGGAAGATTGTCGAGCAAGGTTACAAAAGACACGTTTTCACATCAGTATCAAAATTCTGAAAGAGGAAGTTTGACTATAGTTGAATTAAGCCATCGAAAAAAGTTAACGAGATCCGAAAAATAAATGTTCCGGCTTGTCTCATAAAGCACAACTCATATTAATCTTTTTGATGATTTACATATTCATTTAGTTTTCATTCTAATATTTTTCTAATAAAAAAGTAAGAGCTAATTTTAAGAATTTGTTTTGTTTATATTTCAAAAATGTTTAAAAAACCGCCGCAGGCGAAAATTTTGATTTTTAATTCCAAATTTTCATTTCATATTTTGATTTTAGGATATTATTTCAATAATATTTAAGAAAGCGCCGCAGCCGAAAATTTGGAATAAAAACTTGCGCGATTTTTATTTTATATTATTATTTTAGAATATTATTTGAAAAATATTAAAAAAAAGCGGCGCAGGCGAAAATTTGGAATAAAAAATCGCGTGATTTTTAATTCCAATTTTTCATTTCATATTATGATTTTAGAATATTATTTCATAAGTATTTAAGAAAGCGTGCAGGCGAAAATTTGGAATAAAAACTCGCGCGATTTTTAATTCCAAATTTTCATTTCATAACATGATTTTAGAATATTATTTCATAAATATTCAAGAAAGCGCCGCAGGCGAAAATTTGGAATTAAAAATCGCGCGATTTTTAATTCCAAATTTTCATTTCATATTATGATTTTAGAATATTATTTCAGCAGGTGGAAAATCGTACATTTATAATGGCATATACATATTTTCCAAACTACTCAATCTACAAAATTGGTGTCATTGAACAGGTACAATCCAACACCGGCTACGACATGCACAGTACTTCTGCGTAGTACACCCTTATTTTACTCGTTGATTTCGACTAAAAATATGTTAAAATGCATATGAAACGAAAGGGGCTTTAAATACCTGTACCAATTATGTAAAAGTCGATTCATTACACTGCGGTACAAAAACGAACTTTTTTTCTGTCCATGAACCAAATAGACTTTTTCGGAAAGGGGACAAAAAATAAAAATACACGTGTATCGGCGATTTTCATGTACACGTCAGAATTTTTTTTGTGTACAGTGACTTCCAGTTAAATCAAAATCTTAAACTTTTTTGGCAGAGTTTCGTCGATCGTGTTGAGCAATTTCTTCCATACAAAAACAAAAGTAATTTTGTATAGAAGAAAAAAATTCTTAATAAAAAATAGAATAAAAAAATATTTTTAATTTAAAATGTTTTTAAAATGAACTAAAAACTGGAATATAATTTCCCCTCTGCCTACATAGATTCTTCAACACGTAAAGCTTATCTGGAACATTTGTGAGTGGGAATTCTTATAGTTATTAAATAGTACTTGGAGTTTGAAATGTATAAAAACATTGGCGCACGCTAAAGATGATTCGCATTAATTTTTAACAATCTTATTACCGATATGAGCTTTTCTAAAAAAAAAACATCTTTTCACGATATAGCAAGCGCCAAATGTTTTTATACATTGTGTACGAAATATTCAGATAGCAATAAGGAAGATAGGCCGATAAATGGGACTTTTGCAATTAAAGCAATATTTTGGATTTTTTTTTTTGTATAATCCATTGTCAGAGAAACCTGAACGATGGTGAAAATTTCAAAACCACAGCTCAATGGGAAGTTAGTTCAAAATCCAAAGCAAAATCTCTGGAAATGAAACTTTTCAAATATCTCTACCCATGCACCACCTATCGGAATTATTTTTTTGTTATATTGCGTGGAGCCAGAAAACTAAACGACGATGAAAATTTCAAGATTCTACCTCAACGGGAAGTTCGTTGAAAAACAAATTAATCAACACCAAAAACAGACCTTCGCATTTCTTAAATAGAGCGACCTTTCCGAAAAAGTCTATTTGGGTCATAGGACAAAATGTGTGTAGAGCAGTGTTAGTTTTGGATATATATGCGATTTTAAATGTATGATTTTCCAACTTCCTCCTCCTCTAACTCCTACAATTTTCATTTGCACCAAAAAAGAAGTATACCGTTATAATCAGGAGCAAAATACGAACCATTCCTCATTATTTATTTACTTTTTCCCGGGATGAGAAGTCTGTATTCTGCAATTAAGCCACTGTTTCTTGCCAAAAACTTAAAAATAAATCTTGTAATTTCATTTTTCAGCTGATTCCATTTAGTCTGTCCGTCTGTTTGTACGCAAACTAGTCCCTCAATTTTAGAGATATCTCGATGAAATTTGGTATGGAAGCGTTATTTTATATGAGAATAATCATGTGTCGGAACCAGCAAGATCGGACCAAAACTACTCATAGCTCCCATACAATCGATTGTTCCGATAAACGCTAGTACCGTGGAATTTTGTAAGTATTGCTATTTTTATATGTAAAATATCGATGTTGAAAATCATTGAGATGGGATAAATATTTCATATAGCTCCCATACAATCGATTATTCCCATAAACGGATTTCGGGCTATAACTCCTGTACTTATAGAGGTAGCAACGTGAAATTTTGTAAGTATTGCTATTCTTATATGTAAAATATCGATGTTGAAAATCATTGAGATGAGATAAATATTTCACATAGCCCCCATACAATCGATTGTTCCGATAAACGGATTTTGGGCTATAACTCCTGTAATTATATAGGTAGGATCGTGAAATTTCGTAACTATTGCTCTGGTAGAATGTGCAATGTCGATTTTAAAAATCAATGAGATTGGATAGTTCCGATAATTTCGGTATGAGCTAACGTTAAATCTGTGGTCATAAGCAATAACAGCATAAGTCGACTTAAGAAAGTAGACCAATTGAAATTTTTGCTGGCGAATTTTTGTAACAAAACTGTTTTATAACTAAGTCAAACGTATTGGATTTAATTGTTTGTAAAGAAAGTAAAAAAATACCAATGAAAGTCTTGAAAAATGTCCCGATGTTGCTATTCAAAATCACCAGCAAAAATTTCAACTGGTTTAATTTCTTAAGTCGACTTAGGCTGTTATTGCTTATGACCACAGAAATTCACACAAGCTGTACTGGGGATCGAACAGTGAAAATCGTGACGCTTATTCATGAAAGGTATATAGCCTTCGGCACAGCCGAAGACAGATTTCCGTACTTGTTTTACTTCGGATTTTGCCATTTGGGATTTTGTCATGGTACAAACAGTGTTTACAAAAACAAAATCTGTGCGTGGGGATTCAGAGAAGCAAATGCTTTTAAAAAAAAAAGCACAAATAAGCTAGATCATGCACAAGGCCCTTCGTGGCTAGACTTAGTGAAATAAAATAAAATGGAAAATTTATAAAATTAAAAAAAAAGTAAAATCAGAAATAGAAAAGTGATTAAAAGTAAAAAAATAAAATTTGTTGGAAATGAAAGGAAAGGGAATAATATAAAATAAATAAAAATGAAACAAAATGAAATAAATAAAATATTAAATTAAGAAAATAATAGGAAAGGAAAGGGATGGATAAAAGGAAAATTAAGGCAAGTTAAGGTAAGGAACGGAAAATATGACAGAAACATCAAAGGGAAAGGAAAGGAATGGAAAAGAAAAAAGGAAGGGAAGAAAGGAAATGTAATGTAGGTAATGCAGTGGAAAAGAGAAGCAAAAGGAAAAAGACAAAGAAAGGAAAGAAGAAAAAAATAAGGGAAAGAAAAGGTAGCGAGGAAGAAGGTATGGAAAATAAATGAAAATAAAAAGAAAGGAAAATAAAGGAAAGAAAGGTAATGAAAAGCTAAAAAAATAAGTTAAGGAAATGAATGAAAAAAAAAGAAAAGCAAAGGAGTTGCGGAAAGGAACAAAAGAAAATAAGGAAACGGTAGGAAAGGAAAGGTAAGGAAACGAAATGACAGGAAGGGAAATTTAAGAAAAAAAGTGAAAGAAAATAAAGGTAAGAAAAGAATAAAAGAAAAGAAATGAAATAAAAAAAAAAATGAATAAAATGAAAGGAAACTAAAGCAACGGAAACGAAAGGAAAGGGAAGAAAAAGAAAATAAAAGGAAAAAAGGAAAGCAATGGAAATGGAAAGAAGGATCAGGTAAGAATATAAAAGAAACGAAAAGAAAGAAAAAGAACAGAGAAGAACAAAAAAGAACAAAAAAGAAAGAAAGAAAGAAGGGAAATAAAATGAAATGAAAGAAGAGAAAAGGAAAGAAAAGGAAAGAAGAGAAAAGGAAAGAAAAGGAAAAGAAAGGAGAAGATAAGGAAAGGAAATAAAAGGGAAGAGAAGGAAAGAAAAGCAAAGAGAATAAATTGAGAGGAAAGGAGAGGAAAGGAAAGGAAATAAAAGCAAATTAATGCTAAGGAAAGGAAAGGAAAGAAATACGTATGAAGACGACCTAAGAAGAATAAATAATTATCAACACTGAAACTATATTACTGAATGATGTAAAGACGGAGGAAAAGGCAAAATGAATAGGAATGTATAGAAACCAAAAATATACAAAATATGGAAAAGAAAGGAAAATTTAAGAAATGGCAAAAAAGTAGGAAAATAAAATAAGTTTTGTGGTTGAATTTCAACCACTGGGCGAACTCTAGTATATACAAAATTTCATGCAAACGTCTCAATTTTTACCCAAGTTCTCGTGTACACGGACAGACGGACAGACGGACATGCCTTAATTAACTCCTCTTTTCAACCTAAGAACTTTCATATATGGAACTCTATATCTATCTCGATTATTTTGTGCCGTTACGTAGTACCGTTATGTGGACAAAATTATAATACCCTTGTACTAGCACTAGTACGCTGGGTATAAAAATTAACTCTCCTTTTTTCTTTTAGAAATATATTAAAATCAAACATTAGTATGAGTGGTGCATTCTGAAGCGGGCCACTAAACATTTTTTTCGGATCTCTTAAATTTTTTTCGATGGCTTCATTCGACTATAGTTCAATTGTAAAAAAGATAGTTTGGAATATGAATCCCAAACTCATGGGATCATATTTTTTGATTTCCGGTCAAATTCATCATCATTTTCATCATTTATTGGCGCTTAACCGCCTAAGCGATTTTGGCCGTTTCGTATCAAAGCACGCCAGTCATTCCTTTTTAGCGATAACGGACGCCAATTGGAAACCCCAAGGGAGTTCAAGTCATCCTCCACCTGTTGTTTCCATCTCAGTCGAGGCCTCCCCCTTCCTCTGCTGCCGAATTCAGGCGACGATAGGAAAACCTTCTGTGCTGGAGCTTCTTTGTCCATTCGCATAACATGGCCCAGCCAGCGGAGTCTTTGGGCTTTAATTCGCTGGACTATGGTCAGATCTGCGTAGAGCTCGTACAGCTCATCGTTAAATTTCCTTCTATACTCGCCGTTGGCATCACGGGAAGGACCATAAATCTTCCGGAGAACTTTTCTCTCAAATACTCCAAGGGCCATCTCATCTTCTCTTGACATTGTCCATGAATCTGAGCCATACATCAGGACAGGTATGATGAGAGACTTATAGAGCGTGATCTTTGTTCTTCGAGAGAGGACTTTACTTCTCAATTGCCTACTCAGTCCAAAGTAGCACTTGTTGGCAAGAGTGATTCTCCGCTGGATTTCTAGACTGATATTATTTTCGGTGTTGATACTGGTTCCCAAATAGACGAAGTCCCTCACAGTTTCAAATTTGTAACTATCAACAGTGACATGGCTGCCAAGGCGCAGGTGCGCCGATTCTTTCTTTGATGACAGCAAATACTTCGTCTTGTCCTCGTTCACGGCAAGACCCACTTTTTTCGCTTCCTTATCCAGTCCAGAGAAGGCAGCGCTTACGGCGCGGTTGTTAAGGCCAATGATATCAATATCATCGGCATACGCCAGCAATTGCACGCTCTTGTAAAAGATTGTACCATTGCGGTTTAGCTCTGCTGCTCGAATTATCTTCTCCAGCATCAGATTGAAGAAATCGCACGAAAGGGAGTCGCTCTGTCTGAAGCCTCGTTTGGTTTCAAATGGCTCAGAGAGGTCCTTCCCGATTCTGACGGAGCTGTTGGTATTGCTCAACGTCATTTGACAAAGCCGTATAAGCTTTGCAGGGAAGTCAAATTCAGACATGGCGGCATACAGGCAACTCCTGTTTACGCTGTCAAAAGCGGCTTTAAAATCGACAAAGAGATGGTGAGTGTCGATTCTCTTATCATGGGTCTTCTCCAGGATTTGGCGTATCGTGAAAATCTGGTCGATGGTAGACTTACCAGGTCTAAAGCCACACTGATAAGGTCCAATCAGTTTGTCTACGATGGGCTTCAGCCTTTCACACAACACGCTAGAAAGAACCTTATATGCGATATTGAGAAGACTAATTCCGCGGTAGTTGGTGCGGTTAGCGGGATCGCCTTTCTTGTGGATTGGGCAAAGCACACTTAAATTCCAATCCGGAGGCATGCATTCGTCTGACCATATTCTGCATAAGAGCTGATGCATGCTTTTTACCAGCTCTTCGCCTCCGCGTTTGAACAGCTCGGCGGGTAGTCCGTCTTTTCCAGGCGCTTTGTTGTTTTTGAGCCGGGATATAGCTATCCTCACTTCATCATAGTCAGGTGGTGGGACGACTTTTCCATCGTCAGGGATTGGGGTATCGGGTTCGACGTCTCCCTCGCAATTTAGCAGTGAGGAGAAGTGCTCCCTCCATAATTTAAGTACACTTTGTACGTCGGTTACCAGGTCGCCATTATTGTCCTTACAGGAGCTTGCCCCGGTCTTAAAACCTTCCGTCATCCGCCGGATCTTTTCATAGAATTTTCGGGCATCATTCCTGCCAGCCAGCATCTCAAGCTCCTCACACTCACGCCTTTCGGCCTCACTTTTCTTTTTTCTGAAAAGGCGTCTCTCTTCCTTCTTTGCCTCACGATATTGTTGCCATACACTGCGGGTTGCGCCCGTTCGCAACGTCTCCTTGTAGGCAGCGTCCTTTTTTTTCGAGGCAGTTTTGCATTCCTCATCGTACCAGTTGTTCTTGCGGGCTCGCTGGAACCCTATAGTGGCCTCAGCGGCGTTACGCAATGAGTGAGAGATATGCTTCCATTGCTCGGTTACATCGTTAGGTCGAGGATTGCCCTCTGCTAGCAGGTGTGAGAGTCGAGTTGTGAAATTATCAGCTGTCTGTGTCATGCGCAGCTTCTCGACGTCAAACTTTCCTTCCGTTACTGTGCGCACTTTCTTCGTTGCACAGAGGCGTGTGCGTATCTTGGCTGCGACAAGATAATGGTCAGAGTCAATATTGGGACCACGCAGTGTACGCACGTCCAGAACGGTGGAGCTATGTCTGCCGTCAATCAAGACATGATCAATCTGGTTTCTAGTTCTTTGATCAGGGGACAGCCATGTGGCTTGGTGTATTCGCTTATGCTGGAACCTGGTACTACTGATGACCATATTGCGAGGAGCGGCGAAGTCAATCAACCTAGTGCCGTTGGGGGATGTTATATCGTGGAGACTGAATTTTCCAACTGTGGGACCAAAGACTCCTTCCTTGCCCACCTTGGCATTAAAGTCGCCGAGCACGATTTTGATATCATGCTGTGGGCAGCGATCATAAGTCTGTTCAAGTTTATCGTAGAAGGAGTCCTTCTCTGCGTCGTCCGTCTCCTCAGTCGGCGCATAGGCGCAGATAAATGTTATGTTGAAAAACCTCGCCTTGATGCGGATCGCAGCGAGACGCTCGTTCACAGGAGTGAACGCTAATACTTGGCGGCGAAGTCTCTTTCCCACCACGAATCCTACACCACGCGCTTTGCCGCGTGTCTGGCCACTGTAGTATACGTCACAAGGACCGATGGTCGTCTTTCCTTGCCCCGTCCATCGCATTTCCTGCAGGGCGGTGATGTCAGCCTTTGCGCCTACGAGGACATCAACCAGTCGGGCAGCGGTACCGTCCCTTGAAAGGGTCCGGACATTCCCGGTACATGCCCTAATATCCAAATCGTTATGCCTTATTCGTTTTGCCGGGTCGTCAACATTAAAGGGGGTTCTCATCCGAGGCTTTGTATATTTTTTCATTGGAATTAAGTTTTTTACGTGGCGGGTCCCAAACCCAGCGCACAACCCGTTTCGGGGGTTTGGAAAATATTTACACATTTATATAGCGAGCCGCTTGCTTCAAGACAGACGCCCGCTTGCAGCCGCACCTCATGGTGAACAGACGCTACGCAAAAACCTCGGTGAGCCCTTAAACCAAGTATGTCAGAGTGGCCCCACCGGGGCTCCCTCTCTTTCTGCCGCGAGCCTAGGTAGCTCCCGTTGCCCAGAGTGCACGAACGAGGACGCAAGAGTCGGGATTGAGCAAGGTCACTTAGTAACCACACTCCATTACACGGTCAAATTAGACATTTGAAATAGCAAAAATTGCGACAGAGCAAAATTTTTGTAGAGAGCTTAGGTTCGCTGTCAGAAAGAAAACTTCAAAAGTCCCCATTAATATCATGTGTGGTAAAGAAGTTATTTGGGGTCAAAGGTGAACATTAAGAGCTTTTCGCATTTTTCTCGAAAACGGTAATTTTGCGAGGGAGACGTCGAACCCGATACCCTAATCCCTGACGATGGAAAAGTCGTCCCACCACCTGACTATGATGAAGTGAGGATAGCTATATCCCAGCTCAAAAACAACAAATCGCCTGGGAAAGGCGGACTATACGCCGAGCTGTTCAAACACGGAGGCGAGGAGCTGGTAAAAAGCATGCATCAGCTCTTATGCAGAATATGGCCAGATTAGTGCATGCCTCCAGATTGGAATTTAAGTGTGCTCTGCCCAATCCACAAAAAAGGCGATCCCGCTAACCCCACCAACTACCGCGGAATCAGTCTTCTTAATATCGCATATAAGGTTCTTTCTAGCGTATTGTGTGAAAGACTGAAGCCCATCGTAGACAAACTGATTGGACCTTATCAGTATGGCTTTAGACCTGGTAAGTCTACCATCGACCAGATTTTCACGATACGCCAAATCCTGGAGAAGACCCATGATAAAAGAATCGACACTCACCATCTCTTTGTCGATTTTAAAGCCGCTTTTGACAGCGCAAAAAGGAGTTGCCTGTATGCCGCCATGTCTGAATTTAACTTCCCTGCAAAGCTTATACGGCTTTGCCAAATGACGTTGAGCAAAACCAACAGCTCCGTCAGAATCGGGAAGGACCTCTCTGAGCCATTTGAAACCAAACGAGGCTTCTTTCTTTAACCTGATTCTGGAGAAGATAATTCGAGCAGCAGAGCTAAACCGCAATGGCACAATCTTTTACAAGAGCGTGCAATCGCTGGCGTATGCCGATGATATTGATATCATTGGCCTTAACAGCCGCGCCGTAAGCGCTGCTTTCTCTGGGTTGGATAAGGAAGCGAAAAAAGTGGGTCTTGCGGTGAACGAGGACAAGACGAAGTATCTGCTGTCATCAAAGAAAGAATCGGCGCAGCTGCGCCTTGGCAGCCAAGTCACCGTTGATAGCTACAAGTTTGAACCAGCATTAACACCGAAAATAATATCAGTCTAGAAATCCAACGGAGAATCACCCTTTCCAACAAGTGTTACTTTGGACTAAGTAGGCAATTGAGAAGTAAAGTCCCTTCTCGACAAACAAAGATCACGCTATAAGTCTCTCATCATACCAGTCCTGATGTACGGCTCGGAATCATGGACAGTGTCAAGCGAAGATGAGATGGCCCTTGGAGTATTGAGAGAAAAGTTCTCCGGAAGATTTATGGTCCTTCCCGTGATGCCAACGGCGAGGAAATCGAAGGAAATTTAACGATGAGCTGTACGAGCTTTACGCAGACCTGACCATAGTTCAGCGGATTAAAGCCCAAAGGCTCCGCTGGCTGGGTTATGTTATGCGAATAGACAAAGAAGCACCAGCACAGAAAGTTTTCCTATCGATACCCGAATTCGGCAGCAGAGGAAGGGGGCGACCTCGACTGAGATGGAAACAACAGGTGGAGGATGACTTGAACTCCCTTGGGGTTTCCAATTGGTCAGTTATCGCTAAAAAGGAATGACTGGCGTGCTTTGATACGAAACGGCCAAAATCGCCTAGGCGGTTAAGCGTCATTATGACGCAAGCCAAGATTATTAGTGGTAATTTTTTTCAAAAATTATCTTTGCAAAAGCTGTACACCTGAATATTCACATAAAAATCGTCCTAGCATTTTCCTAAATTACTAGCTGACCCGGCAGACGTTGTATATCCATCCCGATCCCTATCGCTATCTACATATATCTATGTATATCCCTAAAGGATGATTTACTCGAGTCGATTTTTCTAACCTTTTTTTTCAATCGACCGTGTAAACAGCAAACCAAACAGAATCAGTCCGTGAATACGTCAGATACGTGACGTACGCCAATTTTAGAGCAAATTCTATTTTGACGTATCCGTCGTATCTGGTGTTACACATACAAACACCCGCAGTCTACTTTGCTGTCAGTTGTTTCAACGTATTGACGGACTGATTCTGCTCAACGCTTAACCCTATCCCTATCCCCAACCCTAGAATTTTTTTTTAAAAACATTGCTGCTTAAATAAATATGTTGTTAGTGTTCTTCAAAAGAAAATTTATTTAGGCAATTCACAAGGTATCTTATGGTTTATTGCACTGTTTTGATAACACAGCTCTTGTGAGCACTATGATGAGTTGAACGGTCGCATCTGAAAACTATAAATTTTAAACTAGACAAATTGAAATAAAAATTGAAAAGAAAAAAAATACATTTCAAAAAAGCAAATTGAAAAGCAAAATAGCACACTTGATATACATAGGCTGCTCAATTTTATTGTGCTATTAAAATTTTATATGAGAAATGACAGCATGGAAACTATGACAGTTTTAAACTAATAGCAGATACGCGAATAGGAGATCTTGTGAATTGCCTAATTTATTTTTTGTTGTTTGTCTATAGGGTTTGATAAATTAGGTTAGCGTCTGCACTAGTAACAAAATTAAACTTAAAACCGAAAATATTTTCTGGATACGCGACTGTTGCTAAACCATCTTCTATGAAAATTATTCAATCGACAATGATAATAGTTATATTTGTTAAGCCTATAGTTCTCCATGCATTATATCAAAAAATACTAGTGCGGTAAATTTAGTTTATCTTGTATAACAAAAATTCGGTTCCCCCCAAGAATACAGAAAACAAAAATTCAGAAACACATTTGTCAGAACTCTTTTTTCAGAAAGCCAAAATTCAGAAGTCAAAACTCAACGCAAAATTTAATGTTTTTTCTGCCGTCTGATTACTTTCTCAATTTTGACTTCTGAATTTTTACTTCGGAATTTTTACTTCTACATTCTTTTTTTCAGCCGTCTGATAGCTTTCTAAAAACGCATTGTTCATATTTAGTAGTATAAGTTACTAACTCCTCATTTAAATCCATTGTGGATCACTGACACAAAACTTCAGCAATTTTCAGCCAGAGGTGAACCATGTCGAAAACGCAAAAAGAAATATAAAGATTTCGACAATCGTTTGAGTAGTATTGTCGCTTCATTTGAAAACGATAAACTGGAAAGCGATTTAATTAGCTTTATGCTTGCCATTGCACATAATTTAAAATTCTAAGTTGTACTATTTTTTATACATATGTATATATGTACAATGTATATATCTTGACAAAAAATAAAAGTTTGTGAATTTTTCATTCATTTTTTCTGTCAAGTGTTTTCTGAATTTTTGTTTCTAAAAAGTGATTTCTGAAAAAAGTTTTCTGAATTTTTCATTCTGAATTTTTGTTTCTGAAAAGTTTTTTCCGACTTTTCCATTCTGACTTTTTGTTTCTGAAAAGTGTTTTCTGAATAAATTTTTCTGAAAAACAGAATTTCTGAATTTTTTCTTTCTGAATTTATAGGGGGCACCCAAAAATTCTCACAGACAATTTGTTTATCAGTAGTTTAGATTCACCCCGTAGAAGAAAACTGCAAAAGTCCGCATCGATCCCATTGCTAAGAAGGTTATTCGGTGTGAAATGTCGAAAAAAATTAAAAAAAATCTCAAATTTGGATTTTTCTCGACTTTTGTCTGGTTACTCTAAGAGAAAAAATGGTAGGACCATATTTGTAGAGAGTTGCCAGTGTACAACTTGGTCTCAGGTAATTTTTCGAAAAAACATACCCTTCTCGATAAAAGTAAAAAAAAAACCTAAAATTTTGACCTTTGATCTCGAATAACTTTTTTAGCACACATGAGATCGATGGGGACTTTTGAATTTTCCATTCTGACGGCGAATCTTAACTCTCTATAAAAATTTGGCTCTGTTAGAATTATTGTTATTTAACCACTATTTTTACGTCTATTTTGACCGGACTATAACAAAACCAGTAAGGAAAGCTGTCTTCGGCTGTGCCGAAGGCTATATACCTTTCATGAATAAGCGTCACGATTTTCACTGTTCGATCCCCAGTACAGCGTGTGTGAATTTAACATTTGGTCATACCGAAATTATCGGAACTATCGATTATATGGGGGCGGTGTGTTATATTGGTCCAATCTCATTGATTTTTAACATCGACATTCCACATTCTAAAAGAGAAATACTTACAAAATTTCACGTTCCTACCTGTTTAATTACAGGAGTTATAGCCCAAAATGCGTCTATCGGAACAATCGATTGTATGGGGGCTATGTGAAATATTTATCCTATCTCAATGATTTTCAACATTTATATTGCACCACTGAGCAAAAAGTCACATAAAATGCCCTCTAAATCAGAAGGATTTCTCTATGATATTTTTCCAATAAGATGCCCGTGTTATTATGACTGGGTGTCTCTTTTTAATAAAACTGAGTAGATAATCACATAATATTAAGAAGATTTTCTTCTTAATATTTCAAATAAAAAAAAAAATGAAACCTCAACCCAGATGTCAAGTCAAGTCTAATCCATCGTATACTTAACTTGCCAACGTCTAATTACACCTATGTTCTTTTTGCCTCACCACATGTCCACTTGCCTTATTGCCTTCAACGCGAATCGAACTAAGAATTATTAACTGCTGAACGGAGATCTCTACCATGATGCTATCGTGTAGTTGTGTTTGGTAGCGTCGAATTACACATTTGAAGAAGGCATACCTGAATTTGAATTAATAAGGGATCTTTTAAAAATATATAGATTTCCTTTTCAATAAATTCAATATGAATCTAGTGAAAATAAGAGGATGTTCTCATTAATTTACTTTAAATTTAGATTTCTTCTAACAATTGAACGTTTTTGACAAAAGTACATAAAAAAAATCATAAATAAGAAGCTAACTCCTTCTTTTTAGCCAATTTCCTTTTCAATCAATTTGAGAAGAAATTCAAGCTAAAATCTAGAAGATTTCCTAGCACAAATTTCTTCAAATTTGTCCCCACTCGCTCTCCCCGGCCAAAAAGCTTTTTTAGACGTCGATCTCTTTGATTATAGGTGAAATTTTTGGCTCTGTGTATACTTATTAGTGGGTCCATCTCTTCTTCTTCTCATACTTACAAACATCGGACCAAAGTTATAATACCACTTCATGTTCATGAAAGATATAAAAATTCTACGAAGTGCTATGCAGTTACCAAAATAAATCTTCGTGATAAGCACAATTATTTAAATTTTTTTTAATACAAATCTTTTTAAATCATTTCGAGAAATTTAATATTCATTGAATAAATGAAAAATCTTCGATAGTGGGTGAGGTAGACCAAGAGTTATAAATCAGTTCCTATAAAGTTAATGTTACCATAAATTATCTAATTTTTAGTACCATATTTCTTTTCCCGAAAAATTTTGGGATTTTAAGAAATAAATCCCGGTATTGTTGGCAATTGAAAAAGGACGGCGTTCCGGGGTTGGCATCCCTAATATGTACAGTTTGGATAACTCTTTGGGTAGTAAATTAATTTAGTTCCATGCGATGAACTTAACAGTATGAGGACAGACTGCTACATCAGGATAATACTTTATGGTGTAAATCGTTTAGGGTCTATCTAAATGACAGAATGAAAGTAGCCGTATTAGTGGACAAAATATAAATTATAATTTAGGCAAGAACATAACCAAACATATGTATTTTTATATCTACCCAAATTTATTACTTACGTATGGACGAGCAGCATTGTTGTATCCACAGCCAATATGTTGTGAGTCTTGTTGTTTATGAGCTAGAGAAGTTTTCGTCACTGTCTGTAAATATGGCGAATTGTTGTGTTGTGGTACATTTCCAGTTGGTGTTACTTGCGGGCGCCAAGTTGAACCTCCCCTGTTTTATTATTATGATTGTAAATGTTATTCGTTCATCTTTTTTGAATTTGATACATTTTATTTGATTTTACCTTTGAACGGTTAAAACAAAGTTGTTTCCAGAACGCACAACAATATCCTGAGCATCTTTGTGGCGCAAATTGTATACGTCAACATCATTGATTTTAATTAAAGCATCTCCGGGAATGAGACCGGCCTTTTCCGCCAAGCTTCCGCCATTCACCTTTAACAGAAATATAATTAAAGTTTAAATAAAATTAAAAATTTTAATTGTTTTCTAGCAAAAATTATTGGTGTATCTTGAAATTTTGCAATTATAGTGCACTTTATATAGGTCATACACGGCGTATGAGTAACATTTAGTTATTTAAGTAAGAAAAGTTCAGATAAATTTTATTTGTTTTTTTTTTTTTATATCTCCGAAACGAATTGAGATATCGAAATAAAACTTACACTACGTTCAGGCTCTAGTGAAAATCTTTCATTTGATACCCATACTGTAAAATCAGTTTCAAGGATATCTCTTGTCCATCTCCTGCATATCCTTAAATATTTGTATATACACTTTCAGGACCTTTATTAGATTACAACTTTTTATAACACATGGAGTTTTTAGAAAGTTGAAAGATAATTAGGCAATTCACAATTTGTCAATCTTGATAAATAATCAGGAAACAAATATTTTTTGTCAAGTGGTTTGAATTCTGCGTCAAAAAAACTTTTTGAAATAGTCAATCCATATGAAAACGTCTAATATAAGCCAATATCATAGGTATTAGAAAGAATTAAATGCAAAATTTTATACAGCGGAATGGTAATTCACTGACTAGTTTCCATGCGACCAAGCATTTAGACGTAGTGTTTTATCCGGTCTGGCTGGCATCGAACCTACCAGACTGCATTGGCATTGCGTTCTCTTAACGCTTTGAGCCATGTGCCCTGCATGCAATTTTGCATTTATATTCTTACTAATATTTGCCATGTGTTTTCCTTCCTCCAATATCGTTGCTGACTAGTCTCGGATTTCGCTCAAACTTTGTGGGACACTTCTTTAGGGTCCTAAAGGATCAAATTTACACACGTTTAATTTTTATAACCATTCGTTTCGGACTGGTCGAATCTCAAAGTTTGAAAAACGTTATTTTTAGGCTTACCCTATTAAAGCTGTAAAAATGTTTCTATTAGAGATACCCTTACATTCGATATGACGTTTTAAAGGTAAATGAGAGTAATTTGTTTAAATCATATAGCGAGTAACTGGTATTAAAAACCTGGTACTGAAAATACGTAATTTTTATCCTTTTTTGTCAATTTTAGCTGGCTCTGACGTCTTCACTGTTTTAAGTAGCCACTAGATTTTTTTTCAGAAATTAAGGGTACATATTCTAGAAGAAACTAACCCATCCATCGGCCAAAAAAACTCACTCCTTATAGATAAACTATTATCTCAAAATTTGTACGTTTTCAAACATCGTGTTTTTCAAGCTTTAAAACGGACATGTTTCTCAAGAGATAAAAATACGAATTTCTCATGGACTCCAGTCCTGACCTTTAGCTCCTAATACCTGAACATTTCGTTTTGTTATTTTCATACTAAAGGTCTCTGCTGATGGATCTCCTGAACCAATATAAATTTTTTTTTTTTCAAAGTAAACTTTCGTATAATTTTTGAGACTTTTTTCAAGCCTGAAAGCTGAAACCTCCAACTTTTCACCAAAAAAAACCGCGTGCAATTATCATAACTATTAAACAAACAGGTACCCTGAAAACTTTCATAGAATATTGTCGAGCAAGGTTACAAAAGACACGTTTTGATCTCAGTATAAAAATTCTGAAAGAGGAAGTTTGACTATACACGGCTAAAAATTTGAACCTAAATTTTAAACTTTTTTGGACTACATATATGAGCAAACCAAATTTGGATTCAAATTCAATCTAGACCAATTTTCATGAAAATTGGCTAAATGAATCGGATTTCAATTATAAACAAGAAATGTTTTAACAATTTTTTAAAGATAAAATAATTCCAAACCAAGACTCCCCGCATCATGCCCGTCTGCTCTACCATTGAGCTAAATCGCACACATAAATGTTAGTTGTTTTATATATGCATGCATGTTCTTTGTACATCGTAAGTAATTATGCAACCAAGACCTATAAGGTATGTGTTGACGACGACGCGTCAGTCCCATCGTGAATTTTCGTGTCACGGTAAAAACACGCAGGCCGCCCACCTCTACTCAGAAAGCACCACTCATATCAATGTTTTTGACGATTTATTCATTTCACTTAGCTTCCATTCTACTATTTTTCTAATAAAAAAGTAGAGTAGGTGGTGTAGCGGTTAAGTGTTCGGCCTTCCACACCAAGGCGTTGCGGATCAATGCCCGGCAAAAGTAACATCAAATTTATTTATAAATGTTTAAGAACGAAACCGTAACTGAAACCAAAATAAATGTTTAAGAACGAAACCGGAACCGAAACACGTGCAAGACCGAAACCGGAACGTTATTTTAATCGTTTTCAGACCTTGGTAAAAACAGGTATTTTCGTCACCATTGTGTATCAGTGCAAGTGTGAACTCTTCTTTTGACAATACACATTAAAATGTCGGTTTGTTTACATCCTTCACATATTTAAATGTCGCCAGCACCGAATAACAGAAAAGCAATGACGTTGTTTAACATCCTGCACACATCAACATGGCGGTCTCCTATCTTTTACCTAATGGTAGGAAGAAGTGAGACAAAAAATGGAAATTAGAAACAGGTGACTAAACTCACTTTGAAATTTTCATGCATATGCGTATGATATCACACTTGTTATTAACCACAATCGCAAACAAGTGTTTACCTCATATTGGAATTTTGACGTCTATGCAGAAGAGTTTACACTTGTATTGATACACAATGTTCGTCACTCACGTTACATAAAATAAAAAATAGAATAAAAAAAATATTTTTACATTTAGCAACTTTTTCAAACACATTCTATTGAAGACATTTTATTGTGTGGACAGTTGGCATTCCATTGTGTAGACTTTTGATTGTAGATTGATATGCAAAACGACTAAACTTAATATGAGCCGACAAATAGGATACATATTTGCCAATAATGCAATATTATGGAAGTTATGTTGCCATATACCACAATAACACCCAATGGCGCACCCTGTAATCACGTTGCCCTACGCGTGACTTCAATTGCCCCATTTACAGTTCACACAAGAACTTTCGCTGACGCGACACACGCGCAAGCGATCAGTTACATATCCAATGCATGGGAATTGCAACGTAGTCAATACCGATCAACACGCGCAACCCAATGATTACGAAATACTGGGCAGTGGTGGGAACTGCAACGTTAGCAGTTAAGTTAGGCTAGGAAGTTAGATGGTAAGAAGTAATGTTAGTAATAGTTGAGTCTGATTTCACACCGCGACAATCGCGGTACAACTTATTATATTGTGTAAGAGTTTTTTTAATCCGAACCGCTTCCTGTGCGGAATAAAATCAACTCAACCAAGGTGTTTCAACTTAATTTTTTTGACGTTCTCCCTCGGAGAACTGTAAGTGGCGCCCGAGCGATCGGTGCGAGGGCTTGTGAAAGTGAAAATAAGAACATAGTGTAGTCAAAAGGCGAGAAAAGAAAATTATTTCTAAAGCCAAAATATAAGAATAATTGTGCGTAAAATCCCAAAAGAAAAAGGGAATATTCAAAAAGTATATAGAGCCAAGAAATAACTGTGCGTAAAATCTCAAAAGAAAAAGGGAATATTCAAAAAGTATATAGAGCCAAGAAATAACTGTGCGTAAAATCCCAAAAGAAAAAGGGAATATTCAAAGAAATTATAGGACCAAGAAATAATTGTGCAAAGAAAACCCGAAAAAGCGAATACTCAAACAATTTTGTGTTCCTGCTGAAGATATACACACTTACAATGAAATATTGGACGTTGTGAGTAACTAATTACCCTTGTTGTTTTTTCCTCTTTCTATTTATTTACAGACTTAACAATGAACCTTGACGAGATCAAGAAGACCCTCACGGAAACGAATGGTGCCATCAATGCCATACTTTCCCAATTAAAACAACTTGACCAACGACTAAAAAGTGTGGAATCAAAGAACAGCGATGAATCCTTGGCCGGATTAAGTGACAATCTGGAAAGGCTAGAGGCCCAAGTTCAGGAAGTACGAAGGCAGTCTTCGGACACCAGGGAAGAACTAATAGTAGAGCCATTAGTGAGTCCTCGGACGGAGAGCGAGCTGGCGGGGATCGCTAAGTTACCCGATTGTGTTAAGGAATTACAGGTATTTGATGGATCACGAGAGCACTACGGCTCCTGGGTCCATAGCGTCGAACAGGTCATACGCGATTATGAAATAGTGCGGCATAAGCCAATATACACCGCCATCTTAAGGCACATTAGAGGGAAAATTAGGGGTGCGGCAGACTCTGCGTTGCTTGCACACAATGTCCTAGATTCCGACTGGGGCAAGATAAAAGAAATCCTCTCTCTGCATTACGCGGATATTAGGGACATACAGACATTGGAGCAACAACTGACGCTAATGTCGCAAGGACGACAAAAGATGTCCGATTTCTACGCTCAAGTGCAGAAACAACTTTCCTTGATGATAAATACCATAAAGGTAGACAAATACGCACATGGGGAAACCGTAGAGGCATTGGCCGAAGCTCACCGTCGAAGAGCATTAGACGTCTTCATAAGAGGGTTAAATGGGGATCTTCCTGCCCTGCTTCTGGTCCAAAACCTGAAAACCCTACCTGAGGCATACTCTGCATGCCTCAAAATTTTGAATGTAGAGCGCAGAAATGCAATCTACCGCCCACCCTTTCACAGGGATAATAGACACGACAACTATCAACCTTCAGCTCCAAGAGTCTTTTCCCGCGATAGAAGAAACTATCCCAATGTAGACAATTCGGGCCGCAGCTGGCGGGATAATAACCAAATAGGGCAACGGTCCTCCTACCCAAGCTCAGGTCAAACAAAAATGAGCAACCATTCCACCCAAAGCTGGAGAAACAACAATAATCCCTTGGCTGTCGTAAGAACTGATGCTGAACCATCTTCCCAGACACGCCAAACAAACAATAGCAGATTCCCCAGGTATGACAACAATAAGAGGGGGGCAACCTCCACGAGCTTTCCAGGACATGGGAATAAAACTCCAAGCAAGCAACAGAAGCTATACCATTTAGTACCGATGGATGAGGAAGAGGGCCAAAGCACTCCAAGTGGACACAACGATGAACAAACAACAGGTGAACAAATAAATTTTACCGTGGGAGCCTCGTGTCCGGCGTACCGTATTTAGAATATGCTACGCAGGACTTAGGGGTACTAGAATTCTTGGTAGACATGGGAGCTAATAAAAATTACATAAGTGAGCGCGTAGCTCAAAACACTTTACCAGTGGAAAAGCCGTTCCAGGTAACTTCCGCTGGAGGAAATATAAGGGTAGATAGGAAGATATGCGGTAATTTTTTTAAGTTTGTCGGAAAAGATCTTCCCACCACGTTTTTTGTTCTCCCAGGACTCCGGTCGTTCGACGGCATAATAGGCGACGACACGCTCTCCGAAATTAAGGCCGTACTAGATAGAGAGCTCAACATCCTCATCCTAAAACCGGACCTAATACTACCCCTTAAGCGGAAACAAGCGCAGCAAGTCAACAGTATAGCTAATAATATCCCTCTCGGTCATGATATCACTGACTTTACTAAAGGAAAACTTTATGAAATAATAGAAAAATACGAAATTCTGTTTGGCCCAGTTGATCGAAGCATGAAGATACAAACCAACGTTCAGGCAGAAATAAAAACCGAAACCAATAACCCTATATACACCAAAAGCTACCCTTACCCCGTAAACATGCGTGAGGAAGTGGATAGACAAATTCGGGGCCTTCTTTCGGAAGGCATAATTCGTCCTTCCAAGAGTCCCTATAATTCACCCATATGGATTGTGCCAAAGAAATCCCAATCCAATGGAGAAAAGAAATATCGCATGGTGATTGACTTCAAACGGCTAAACGCAGTGACAATCCCCGATACGTACCCCATACCGGATATTAACGGCACTATCGCGAGCCTTGGTAACGCCAAATTTTTTACGACTCTCGACCTTACTTCCGGATTCCACCAAATCCCAATGAAGGAAAGCGATATCGCAAAAACCGTTTTTTCCACAATGAATGGAAAATACGAATTTTTGCGGCTTCCTTTCGGTCTAAAAAATGAACCCTCTATCTTCCAGCGCATGATAGACGACGTGCTAAAAGAGTACATAGGCCGTACCTGCTTCGTATACATTGACGACATTATAATTTTCAGCGGAGATGAAGCTTCACATTTAAGGGACATCGACACTATCCTTGCCAAGCTTTTGATGGCGGGTCTTAAGGTTAATCTTGAAAAAACTCAGTTCCTGAGAAAAAGTGTCGAATTTTTGGGGTACATCGTGACTCCCGAGGGAATACTCCCTGACCCAAAGAAAGTTAATTCCATTAAAAGTATGCTGCCTCCATCAAACCTAAAAGAACTCAAGAGCTTTTTAGGGCTAACGTCATATTATAGGAAGTTTATTCGCGATTACGCGAAAATAGCAAAACCGCTTACCAATCTCACGCGAGGGGAACATGCACAAGTAAGGGCAACACAATCGAAAAAGGTGCCGATTACCTTGAACGACGAAGCCCAAGAAGCGTTCGCGAACCTCAAGGAGATACTGACGACCTCCGAAGTCCTAACCTTCCCTTGCTTCGATAAACCCTTTAACCTGACTACGGACGCTTCCGATTTCGCCATTGGTGCGGTATTATCACAAGACCACGATGGCAAGGACAAACCCATAGCCTTCATATCGCGAAGCTTATCCACTACGGAAGAAGCATACGCCACAAACGAAAAGGAAATGCTTGTCATTGTGTGGGCGCTCGACAACCTCCGGAATTACCTTTATGGCGCAAAAAAAATACGGATATTCACCGACCACCAACCCCTAACCTTCTCTCTGAGCAATCGCAATTATAACGCCAAGCTAAAACGTTGGAAGGCTAGGATCGAAGAATACAACTACGAAATCATCTACAAGCCAGGCAAATCCAATGTCGTGGCGGACGCTCTGTCCCGACTCAAAACCCAGGCAAACCCCCTCACAATATCAACATCCGAAGCCGCCAGTCGGAACGCAACCACGGGATCAACAGCGGGCTCGGAAAGCGAAGACAGTGATACCGTCCACAGTGCAGAGCAAGATAACTCTGATCTTATACCGTTCGTTGAAGTGCCTCTTAACGTATTCAGGAACCAGCTCATATTTGGGGGTAGACTGGAAATATTTGAAGAACCTCATCCAGGTTACTCGCGACACTATTTAAGAGTAGAAGGTATCACTGAAGAAGAGCTTATAAGGGTACTTAAAGAAAGGCTTAGACCGAATGTGGTCAACGGCATTAAAATGCCAGAGAATAATCTAGGGCTACTCCAAAAAGTGTACCTAGAAAATTTTCACCATTATAAGATCCGTGTAACCCAGTCTATCGTGGAGGATCTAAGGGACCCCGATAGAATTTGCGATATAGTATGGGCAGAGCACAAAAGAGCTCATCGCGACGCAACTGAAAACAAAAAACAAATATTAGAGAAATACTACTTTCCCAAAATGAACAGCATTATCAAGAACTACGTCTCGTCCTGTGAGACGTGTAAAACAAGCAAGTACGACCGGCATCCCAATAAACCAGAATTCCAAAAAACACCTATCCCATCACGTCCTTGTGAAATAATTCACGTGGACATATTCGAAATACAAGGAGAGAAATTCCTTAGTTGTATTGATAAATTTTCAAAATTTGCCAAACTTTTTCACTTAAAAAACAAGTCCACCTTGCACCTTAAGGACAAAATAGTGAAACTCCTGCACTATTTTACGACCCCAGATATCTTAGTGACCGACAACGAGCGCGGTCTGATTAGTCCCATTATACAGAACCTCTTGGAATCACTAGGGGTTAGGTTTTACCGTACACCAACCCAAAGGAGCGAAGTGAATGGCCAAGTGGAGAGACTTCATTCCACTCTAATTGAAATTATAAGATGCCTGAAGGCAGACCAGTCAAACCTTAAAACAAAGCAGTTGGTAACCATAGCTGTAGACCGCTATAACAATTCTATACACTCAGTCATAAACCGGAAGCCTAGCGAGGTATTTTTCAACCGTGCAAGGGCTTCCAACTACCAGGAACTGCTAGAAAAAAGTCGTAAAACAAATGAATATTTGAAAACCTTACTAACGCAAAAACAAATAGCCCAGATTGAACGCCATAACAGAAGAAGATCCCTACCGGAGCGTTATGACGAAAATGACGTCATATACGTGAAGGATAAACAAAGGAAAACAAAAACCGTTGTATAAGAAAGAAATCGTGGCTAAAGATAACAGAGTATCGGTAACCACAGTCAGTGGGAAAAAAAATCCACAAAACCCACATTAGGAACGTCAAGCGCAGGAATACACATCCTAGCACTTGAGACCGAAAGTGGCAACATTTTTCATAAAATCAAAATAAGGAAAAATAATATAAAAGTATTTACTTAAATAAAAAGGAAAAAGCAAATAATAATAAAAAAAAAAAAATACACAAACAAAAAATGTAATCAAAATAAAGCAATGTGGTGCTAAGAGGGAGTTATCTTACAAGAGCGGGCTTGTAAGTAGGACAAATCGTGCCTTAGTAGCGGGGGGCGCCATCGAATTTGACAAATGGCTACGCTGCCTGCAAAAGGGATCACACGACCCACCATAGCTGGTTCGAGACATGTTAACACCTCTAGTTACCAAGAAAATGAGAATTCGAATGTTTTTCGCCTAATCCGTTAAACATCGAACAATTAAAGCTTATGCGCCTAATCCGCTAAGCAAATACATACTTAATTCTCTGCGCCTAATCCGTAGATGAAGAAAAAAAAAAAAAAATATTTTGAGCTTATGCGCCTAATCCGCTAAGCAAATACATACTTAATTCTCTGCGCCTAATCCGTAGATGAAAAAAAAAAAATTTAAAAAGTTGAGCTTATGCGCCTAATCCGCTAAGCAAATCAAAAAATAAAAGCAAACAAAAAATTTAATTCAAAATTTTTGTTTCACCTTTTTAATTTTTAAAAGAAAAAAAAACACCAAAAAAGATGAAAAGAGATAGGAAAGTGGAAATTGAAAAAAAGGGTTCTTTTCTTAATTCAAAAAGTCCTTTTTCTACTTTCATCTTTCCAAATTTTTCGTTCCTTTTTATTTTTTACTATCTTGAAAAGTTTTGTAATAACAATCCGCCGAACAAATCAAAACAAAAAAATTGAAAATAAAATAAATTTTTTTCTTTCTTGATTCAAAAGATTTTTTACCTTTTTATTTATCCTAAATTTTTTGTTCCTTCTTACCTTTTTTTACTTCCTTGAAAATTTTCGAAAACACAATATAAAGTAAAAACACCAATTTTTTTTTCTTTTTACTCTTTCCTACTAACCATGATACCACACTAGTCCAAGGATAACCAATCTAACCCTAAAAATTCCGCTTACTGACAATACCTTCCCACTACCAATAACATTTTTCTTTTTTACTAAAATAAGCAATCGTAACTCACTTTTGTAGAACCTAACATTTTTAACAACAAAAAATAAATAAAAACTACTACTAAAACACTAACACACTAACATAGAATAAAATTAGATATTTTGTGTTGCAGATTCCCACTGCTGGCAACTTCCATCAGCGGCCTTAACATCTTCAACTATAAAGCTCCGATAGTAACTATACAAAATGGAAACGGGTGGATCATTGGTGGATCATTCAGACTCGTACATGTCATCAATCTCCAACAATACGCAACAACCATGAGGCAAATGGAAAAGATAACAAACCGAACCGATGATCAGATATTAGCACAACACTATATAAACCAAACACTAGTGCGACTTCACGAACTAATGGGCAACACAGGTAAAACAAGAAATACTCGATCTATTGACTGGTTATGCTCAGCATGGAAATGGATAGCGGGATCCCCCGACGCAACGGACTGGAACAATATCCTTCACAGCCAAAACCAGATAATACAAAATAACAACCATCAGTACAGGGTCAATAAGAAAATATTCACGGCAACACAAGAAGTATTGAGGAAAATCGCCGAGGTCGTGGACCGTACCAATAACGTGGCAAGAGAAGCAGAGATTATGGAATTCAAACAGAACGCACTTCATGACATTCTCCTTCTTCGCGAGGACGTCAACGAAATGGTTAGAGGATGTCAGCTGGCTAAAAATGGAATCGTCAACACCAACCTTCTATATATGGACGAAGTTAACCAGATCCTATCCGAAATAGAAACGCTCCCATATCAGAACATAGTAGAAGCAATTGAATATGGCCAACCGTCGGTGCTGACAAATGGGACTCTTCTCCTCTATGTCCTGTCAATGCCAAAAGTAACAGCTAACAAGTATAATCTCCTGGTAACCCGCGCCGGAATCTATGAAGGCAAGCAGCTAGATCTTCCTTTCGACAAGATGCTGGTCAACCAGGAAGAGACATACGGGCTAGCGAAGAATTGCTTAATAATCAGCTCAGCCACCGTATGTAAATCAGAATCCTTAATCAAATTGGAAGAAAGCAGTTGCATTCCGCGGCTCTTGAAGGGTGGAGAAGCCAACTGCGAATTTATCAGACGCAATGGGTCACATATAGAGCTGATAAATGAGAACACAATATTTTTAACAAACTACCAAGGGTCAATCAAAAGCAACAATGCCTCAAGCAAGGTAAATGGCACCTACGTGATCCAACTGAATAACGAAACAGTTATCATCGGCGACCAAGTATATTCCAGCTATGAAACTATTACCGCTCAGGCCCTCCCAGAGGTACTAGCGAAGGTGAAGAACCACACAATGAAGGTCAACCTAGAATACGTCCACGACCTAACCTTGGAAAATGTAAGGTATCTTGGTTAAAGTAAATAAAGTAAATTTCTCTCTCGCTTCAGAAATCCTCTCGATAGCCACAATTGTCCTCATTGTCGCCATGTTACGGAGATGCTACTACAAGAAGTTAGACCTACCGCCTGTCGAAATTCCGACTCATTGGTCGGAAGCCTCTAAGAACAAGAACATCATCAAGGACAAAACGACACTTGAAATGTATCGCCTAATACCAATACGTCATTAGGGAATTTCAATCCCTCCCTACAAGACTTCTCCCCTTCACGATTTTCAACTTTTGACCTGCGGGACGCAGATCTTTAAAGGGGGAGGAGTTATGTTGCCATATACCACAATAACACCCAATGGCGCACCCTGTAATCACGTTGCCCTACGCGTGACTTCAATTGCCCCATTTACAGTTCACACAAGAACTTTCGCTGACGCGACACACGCGCAAGCGATCAGTTACATATCCAATGCATGGGAATTGCAACGTAGTCAATACCGATCAACACGCGCAACCCAATGATTACGAAATACTGGGCAGTGGTGGGAACTGCAACGTTAGCAGTTAAGTTAGGCTAGGAAGTTAGATGGTAAGAAGTAATGTTAGTAATAGTTGAGTCTGATTTCACACCGCGACAATCGCGGTACAACTTATTATATTGTGTAAGAGTTTTTTTAATCCGAACCGCTTCCTGTGCGGAATAAAATTATAAATTCAACTCAACCAAGGTGTTTCAGTGATATTGGCGAACCGAAGTTCGCCACAACTTTAATTTTTTTGACGTTCTCCCTCGGAGAACTGTAAGTTGGATTTTTTTTTCATATAATGCATTATCAGCGAAACCTGAACGATGGTGAAAATTTCAAAACCCCAGCCCAAAATTCAAAGCAAAATCTCTGGAAATGAAATTTATAATATCTCTACCCATGCACCACCTATCGGAATTATTGTTATAGTGCGTTGGGGTAGAAAACAAAGCGATGATGAAAATTTCAAGATCCTACCTCAACGGGAAGTTCGTTGAAAAACGAACTAATCGACACCGAAAACAGACCTTCGCATTTCTTAAATAGAGCGACTCACGCACCACCAAGCGGGTCCAATTTTTTTTGAACATTTGGAAATTGATTAAGTAATACACACGCTAAATATCAGCCAAATCGGTCCATAATTAGGATTTTCAGATCTTATTACCCCTATCTCAGCTCCACCTAGCGGATTTTTTTAAGGAAAATATTTCTTTTCATGGTAGTAATACATGTTCCGAATTTCAGCCAAATCGGACCATAAATGCGATTTTTGATTTGGTCGCTATGACCCACGCGCCATCTATCGAAATTTTTTTTTTTTCATAATATTGCATTGTCATCGCGACCTGAACTGTTGTGAAAATTTCAAGACCCTAGCACAACAGGAAGTTGGTTCAAAATCGAATGCAAAAATCCGGGCACAAGAACGACGAAAGCGACCTAATAAAAACATTTTAAAAAATTGCCTTGGATTTTTATAAATAAATTCAGAAGTAAAAGTAGGCTGTTGATCCACAACTGTCAAATTTATGGTCAAGATTTTATTAGTGATTACTACGTACTAATAAGTTCATATAAAGGTGGTTTCCTGTGGAAATGCTCTTAACTTAGCCAATATACCACAATTTCATGAAGATTGCATGTTTACATAATAAGGGAAACAAATATATGGATTTTTCGCCTCTGCTGCGGAAATGCACATATATTGATGGGTGTCTGCGCCTTTTTGACTCGGAAACGAAACCCTCTACTTATGTTTTTCCTTGAAATAGTCAACGACTATCGATATTGAAAATTAGGTAAGGACAAAGAATAAAAAAAGAAACGAATGGCGGCGATATACCAACAGGTTATCATAACCTCTAGGACAGAGAATCGGGGGGTTTAATCTAAACTTGAAATTGAAGTCAATATAAAAACTATAAGTAAACGAAATTTCCTAGAAATTGGGCATTTTTCCACATTAAACAGATACCGGTTTTAAATCAAGGTATGAAATCGATTAAAATTCAGGTATGAAATCGAGTAAGATTCTGGTTTCGGTTTAGGTTTTGTAACGTGTTTCGGTTTCGGTTCCGGTTTCGTTCCTCAACATTTATTTCGGTATCGGTTACGGTTTCGTTCCGGTTTCAGTTTCCAAAGAAAAAGACGAACACAAAAAATTCAAGTATGTAGCTTCAAAATAGGTATGTTTTTTCATAACTCTTTTATCGGATCTCGTAAATTTTTTTCGATGGCTTCATTCAACTATAGTCAAATTTCCTCTTTCAGAAATTTGATACTGATGTCAAAACGTGTATTTTTTAACGTTGTTCGACAATCTTCCATGAAAATTTTTCAGGGTACCTTTTTATAAAAGAAAATACCTATGTATGTAAAAGAAGTAAGTCACTAAAAAATATCAAAACCGTTTGGAGCCGGTTCCGGCTTTAGAACGGTTTCGGTTTCGTTCTTTTTCGGATCAAAATAACGTTTACGGTTTCGGTTTCGTTTTTGAAAAATTAAAGGTTTTAATTGGTTTCGGTTTTTTTTTTTGAAAAATTAATCGGTTTTAATCGGTTACGGTTACGATTTCGGTTCCGGTGTCAGTCCTTGTTTTAAATATAATTTTTTCTCAGTCGTTGTGTAGTCCGAAACCTGTAGAAAAAAGAAATTTTTTCAGTTGAAAACACATCCCTGTTTTCAGTGTCGGAGGAAGCCTAAGGCAGAATAGGAAACTGACTACAGGCCCCGCATCGACCCGGGTCCCGGCCACCCCAAATAAAATGTGTATTCTATTGAACGAAAGCTTTATTTGAAAACTGGTAGGAAATTTCCTAACAACAATGTTAAAGCAATTCACGATTAATATACATGAGGCGACAAAATGTCATCAAAATGTACACACCATACAAAACAAACCCTGCAAGAAGCGACTACAAGAGGGACAACGTTTCAATGCGATGGAGTACTCTTTTTTTGTTGAATAATATGTGTAATATGCAATATTATTATTATTATTCATTTATTTAAAGTCGACACAACACAAAGCGGTCGACTGTTGATATCACAAGTATTGTTACAGAACCAAAAACATATATATGTACAATAAAAATATATAGAATATAACAAGAGTATAATAAACAGAAATTAAGCAAAGCATAAATTCATTTATTTATAGTATTATGCTAGCAGGGAAGTTGTAGAGGTCGTGCTTTAAAGTTGTGAGTAGAAATCGTTAGGAACCAAGCTTGATAGTTGTAAAGGGCGAGTCCCAAGTTCACACATTTAATAAGCCAATTTCATAATTTAAAGTCGCACGTACACAGAGCCAGAAAGTTCACTTATAATCAAAGAGATCGACGTCTAAAAAAGCTTTTTGGCCGGGGAGAGCGAGTGGGGACAAATTTGAAGAAATTTGTGCTAGGAAATCTTTTAGATTTTAGCTTGAATTTCTTCTTAAATTTATTGAAAAGGAAATCGGCTAAAAGAAGGAGTTAGCTTCTTATTTATGCATTTTTTATGTACTTTTGTTTTATGAGAAAATTTGTATAAAGTAAATTAATGAGAACATCCTCTTATTTTCACTAGATTCATATTGAATTTATTGAATAGGAAAACTATTTATTTTTAAAAGATCCCTTATTAATTCAAATTTTGCTATTAACGTCTCAACATATGTACATACAACATATGTACATTAAAGTATACCTTCTTCAAATGTGTAATTCGACGCTACCAAGCACAAGTACACGATAACATCATGATAGAGATCTCCGTTCAGCAGTTAATAATTCTTAGTTCAATTCGCGGTGAAGGCAATAAGGCAAGTGGACATGTGGTGAGGCAAAAAGAACAAAGGTGTAATTAGACTTTGGCAAGTTAAGTATACGATGGCATGGTAGTGTAGATTAGACTAGACTAGACATCTGGGTTGAGCGTTCATTTTTTTTTTTAATTTGAAATATTAAAATGAAAATCTTCTTAATATTATGTGATTATATACTCAGTTTTATTAAAAAGAGCCACCCAGTCATAATAAGAAGGGCATCTTATTGGAAAAATATCATAGAGAAATCCGCTAAACTTTGTTCTGATTTACAGGGCATTTTATGTGACTTTTTGCTCTGTGTATGTAGCCGTCGTTAGGGGTTGACTGGAAAAGTCGTATATATTGTCGGAATGGACGCGATTCCGAGCAATATACTTCCGCAGTACTGGGAGCGACTTGAGATTTGCTGGCGGAATGGACACGATTCCGCGCAGCATCCGATAGAGCCGTTAGTATATTGGCAAACTTTGTTTCCATTTGACTGTTTATTAGGTAATTGAAATATTCCAATTGGTTTCGGAGATACTTTAGGATATTAATTATGAAGCCGGTGGAATGGACGCGAGTCCACGCAGCGCAAGTTTAAAGTTAGATGTGTCTGCCGGCTTGTTGTAGTTGTGCATATCAATCTAAATGGTTGGGTGCAAGACTGTCGTGTAATTAGTCAGCAGTTAGCAAACATGAAAGTATAGCATTAGTGAGGCAGACGAACATTCAAAGCTGATACAGCTATATCAGTCGTTGTAGTATGAACACCAAACATTCAGATTGTTTTTTGCAAAGTTTTGACGACAAATGGGTACACAGTAAAAAGAAAAGTCTAACTTTAATACCATTTTGGTGTTTATATATAACAACGCCGAAAAGTATTAAATTAATACCATATTCGGTCTAATTAAGAAAAAGAGGAATTCAGTCAAAGATTCTCTCAGGCAAAAAAAAAAAAAAAATTTACACAGTTTTATTATATTGCCTTTACCGAGATTCGAACTCACAATTTATTGAATGCTGAACGGAGATGTCTACTATCAAGCCATCGAGTACTTATGGTGCTCTGAAGAACAAACCACCGGACTTAATTTAATGCTAAAAAGTAATTAATTTAATACTTTTACGGCTAGTAAAGAAAAATTCTTTTTCTAAATAATTTTTGATGTTACTTTTGTCGGGCATCGAACCGCCACGACTTGGTGTAGAAGGCCGAACACTTAACCGCTACACCACGGCGGCCGCCAAGGTGACACACACTAAACTTTTTTTCGAGACAACCTAATGTGCATGCATTGAACGCAAAGAAGTTGAAACGTGTATTTGCTAAACCATTTCTTGGTAATTTGAGTGTGGAAGTTACAGGCTTTGGTAAGCATCCCAAACGCAATTTAAGTGGGCAATGCGATGCGATGAAGTTGTAGGCTTTGGTATGCGCCCACTTGCTTTTTCCACTTAGATGTTTGCCAATTTCACCACAAAATTCCACAAAATCTTCCAAACAAATTTTTGCACTATTCACTTTGAATGTTTGTAAACAAAATGGTAGCTTTTGACAACAGTAAATCGAAAGAAAAAATTTACGTTTGTCACCTTTCTGATTCCATTATGGGCGATAGGGATTTAATCAGGGACGTAACTGTTATAAGAAATATGATAAAAAGGCCCCATTTAACCATTAGTACTGATGTATTCAAATATTGGTTATAATTAACCATTACCGTAAGATATACTTTATATTGGTCACCATACCCATTATAAATGAGAGAAACATTCTTTGGTTACGAATAACCATTAAGTCAACCAAAAATTTTTTTGGTTACCAATAACCATTATCGTAAGTAATAAAATTTTTGGGCTATCCATAGCAAAAAAATCCGAACAATATACAAGTGTTTATATATTCTCTATTTATTATTAGTTTAACGAACATTAGCGATCGCAAGGAATCATCTGAGAGGTTACATCTAAGATCACTTAGCACCAGCATCAATACAGAGAACGCTCGTTCGACACTAACTTGAGTTGCCGGAGCGACATGAACAATGTCTGCCAGTTCTTTGAGGAATGGGAGTGAATTTTTTTTTTCTCCTGCCAGTATTGCAGAAGGTCGGCATCGAAATCAACTCTTCCCTCCCGGAAGGTGTCAATTTCCGCAAAGGTTTTTACCAGTGTTTGTGAAACTAAGTTTGTCGTCTCATCCTCTGAGGACGAGTCAACTTCCAAGGTTCGTAAGGTCTGGCGAACTAAGGACGAAGTGCGAGCATTTGACGTTTCGTCAATGAACACATTACTTTCTGAAGGGCGCTGCGTTGGTTGAGGAAGATGTATATCGCTCTGAAATCTATATATATAAAATTCAAATTATGTACCTATAGACGAACTTGGCTTCTAAACGACTGAGCCGATCGTAACCAAATTTTACACACGCACTGGATATCTTCCAGGGATGGTCACGGGCTAAAAAATATTTCGATATATTTAGGGGCGTGGCACCTCCCATACGAATGAAATACTTCATAGTCCATATCTCTGGAAGTATTTAGGTTAGACCAATTAAATTTTGTGAGGAGTTATATAAGATCAATCCCTGCCACCTCTAAAAAAAAACTGGGGATAACGAAAAAGGGGGCGTGGTCCTCCTATACCAAGGAGATTGGGATATGGATTAAAATAGATATAGGGATCGGGTTAGAGAAACATGCAGGGAAATAAATTTGTGGCAGGACAACAGCTACCGGGTCAGCTAGTAGAAAATAAGGAGCATTAAAGTATAAAGCAAAGTTTAGTATCGGCGCCCACAAACCTGGTTCAATCATTAACTTGTGTTGCCAACTTCTTCAGGTGGGAATTTTCACGTAACCTTTTCGTCTGAAATAACAATTATTTTCAGTCCCTGGATTTAATACTTTAATACGGTTAAATATCGCGTTTAGAATGGCAAAAAGCATAAACGAGTTGTGAGCATAAACGATGGTATAGAGAATTCCTATCTTTTTTGATTTTAAAGATTCAACGAGTCATTGCTGCTTGTGACCCATTTTGTTTTTATGCGACCTCGTTATTGAGAAGTTTGCAAAAGGCTCGGGCGTTGGCCCGCTGGGTGCCTTTTCTCGACTACTTCGATAAGTGAATGTTAGTTTACGAAAGTAAAATAACTACCAATAAGCCGGCGTAGATTATGATTGACCGTCGAAAAATCGATCAGTGTAAATTAGCCCTTACTCGACGATTGCGTATTCGGAAGTCGCCAATATTTATTTATACATAAGCATGATCATAAGCATTTTACTCAATAAAAAATCAGCTGTCATAATGTTCTATTCTTTAATTTTTGCTGTGAAATATACCATTTTTGTCCGTTTGTTTTTTTTCCAAAAATGCATTGTCCAGAGGCCCCAACAGGATTTTTGCCTACGGGCCCCGAAGGTGTTAATTCGCCCTGCCTGTTTTGGATAAAACCCCATTTCATCACACTCATTTTCTGTAAAACCAAAATAAATAGTTTAAATTCTGAAGCCAATTTCGTTTGGTAATATTCATATGTATGTATTTTGAATTTGAGCTAAATTCTTTAACCGTGTATGTTTGTATACATTACAATTTCCGAAAATCGGGTAGTGGCTATGACCAAAAGCCAAACAATGTTGCTGATTCATAATTTTTGCAGACAAATAATAAATAAGAACAAACGTGATGTTATTTGGTTCGGCGTCGGCATTGAGCCTGGACCATTTGCAAGGATCCATTAGTTTGTCAAACCGCAATCATGCCTAAAATGGTTAACCACCGCCCAACTGCGGCTACATTTGGCTTGGCGGCAGAATTAATATTTTTTTACAACCGATTTGGCAGCAACGGGACTGGAGGATGAAGGCATTTTGGCGAGTTATAGAAGCAAACAAATAACAACTGCTTGCTAACAAATAGTAAAAGTATATGCTTGTGCGTACATGCGTGTTACATATTTGAAGACATGCATGGATGAAGGGGGTATGTCGCATTTTGAGTGAAACGAGAAAATCGGCTTTAAAGTTTTGCTTAAACATTTGAGGTTTTTTCGAGTCTTTATGGAAAACTGACAAAAAAATTATGCAAAGCCATAAAAGACGTTGCATAATATGCAATAAAAAGCATAAGTTTATATTTAGTGTTTTATATGAAAAAAAATGGAACGTACCCCCTTCTTCCACAATTAATATTGAAAAGTTGTGTACATACCCCCTTCATCCATGAATTATCTTCTACAATTTTCACGATAGGCAGATTCTGATAAGACAGAAATATAGATCTGCATAAACACTATTCACCAATGCCAAAAACAGAAATTGAGTGAGAATGCGACATACCCCCTTCATCCATGCATGTCTTCATTTGTTTACAAAATGTGTTTTCCCATAAGCCATTTCCCCTATGACTACCCGACACATATTGTTCACCCTAACATCCCGTAGCTGATTCAGTTGCACTATGTTTGTAAGTAGCAATTTATCAACATAATCAATCGAATTTGTAGTTGTTACTTAAATTAAATATTTGTACAGTACAAATTTAAACTAATTTCAAATTACAACAACCAATTTTTATTTAATTTAAACTGATGGTTTTTAGTGTAGCCACATTGCTAAAATGAAAAGAGTCATCATAACTCATACGAAAGACAAAAAATAAAATATGACATCATATGATATGACATCACATGATATGACATCATATGATATGACATCACATGACATCATATGATATGACATCATATGATATGACATCATATGATATGATATCATATGATATGACATCACATGATATGACATCATATGCTATGACATCACATGATATGGCATCATATGATATGACATCACATGATATGACATCATATGATATAACATCACATGATATGACATCATATGATGTCATATCATATGACATCATATGTTGTCACATCATATGACATCATATGATATGACATCATATGAAATCATATGATATGACATCATATAACATCATATGATATGACATCACATCATATGATATCATATGATATGACATCACATGACTCATATGATATGACATCATATGACAAGACATCATATGATATGACATCACATGATATAACATCACGTGATATGACATAATATGTCCTGACAACATATGATATGACATCAAATGATATGACATCATATGATATGACATCATATGACCTGACATCATATGACATGACATGACATCATATGATATGACATCACATGATATGACATCATGTGATATGACATCACATGATATGACATCATGTGATATGATATCATATGACATGACATCATATGATATGACATCACATGATATGACATCATATGATATGGCATCACATGACATGACATCATATGATATGACATCACATGATATGACATCATATGATAAAACATCACATGATATGACATCATATGATATGACATCATATGATATGATATCATATGATATGACATCATATGATATGATATCATATGACATGACATCATATGATATGACATCACATGATATGACATCATATGATAAAACATCACATGATATGACATCATATGATATGACATCATATGATATGATATCATATGACATGACATCATATGATATGACATCACATGATATGACATCATGTGATATGATATCATATGACATGACATCATATGATAGGGGTCGTGCATATATGACGTCACGCTCTTTGAGGGGGGGAGGGGTCTGCGATTTGTGACGAAATGTGACATGGGGGGAGGGGGGGAGTAGCACTTACGTGATGTCACGTTATTTTTTGCATGTTTTCTAGCGTGCAACGTCCATGAACGTTTTCAAATTTAGCATGTTTTCATTCTTTCGATTGGCAAATATTATTTAATAATTAATATAAACATTCTACATATGTATCAGATTTTATGTCAAATAAATATTGAATTTATATTTATTAAGGGTGTGATGTGACATTCGAGGGGGAGGGGGGGGTCTGGCGTTTGTGACTGGGTGTGACATGGGGGGGACATGACATCATATGATATGACATCACATGATATGACATCATATGATATGACATCACATGATATGACATCATATGATATGACATCATATGATCTGACATCATATGATATGATATCACATGATATGAGATCACATGATATGACATCATATGATATGACAACATATGGTACGACATTGACATCATACGATATGACATCATATGATATGACGTCGAATGATATAACATCATATGATATGACGTCACATGATATAACATCATATGATATGACGTCACATGATATAACATCATATGATATGACATCATATGATATGACATACTTCTCACATCTTACATCTTACATCTTACACCCCCATCCATACATCTTACATCATATGATATGACATCATATGATATGATATCATATGATATGACATCACATGATAAGACATCATATGATATGACATCACATGATATGACATCATATGATATGGCATCATGTGATATGACATCACATGATATGACATCATATGATATGACATCATGTGATATGACATCACATGATATGACATCATATGATATGACATCACATGATATGACATCACATGATATGACATCATATGATATGACATCATATGACATCATATGATATGACATCACATGACATCATATGATATGACATCACATAACATCATATGATATGACATACTTCTCACATCTTACATCTTACATCTTACACCCCCATCCATACATCTTACATCATATGATATGACATCATATGATATGATATCATATGATATGACATCACATGATAAGACATCATATGATATGACATCACATGATATGACATCATATGATATGGCATCATGTGATATGACATCACATGATATGACATCATATGATATGACATCATGTGATATGACATCACATGATATGATATCATATGATATGACATCACATGATAAGACATCATATGATATGACATCATTTGACATGACATCATATGATATGACATCACATGATATGACATCATAAGATATAACATTACATGATATGACATCATATGATATGACATCATATGATATGACATCATAGGATATGACATCATATGATATGACATCATAGGATATGACATCATATGATCTGACATCATATGATATGATATCACATGATATGAGATCACATGATATGACATCATATGATATGACAACATATGGTACGACATTGACATCATACGATATGACATCATATGATATGACATCACATGATATGACATCATATGATATGGCGTCACATGATATAACATCATATGATCTGACATCATATGATATGATATCACATGATATGAGATCACATGATATGACATCATATGATATGACAACATATGGTACGACATTGACATCATACGATATGACATCATAGATCTTACACCCCCACACCCATACCTCTTACATCTTACATCTTACATCTTACATCTTACATCTTACATCTTACATCTTACATCTTACATCTTACTCTTACATCTTACATCTTACTCTTACGCGTAACTTTTTCTTTATTGCCCCCAGCGCAAAGATGTTTACACATCAATAAATAGATCTAATTTTATGTATTCGGCTTTTCGAACCTTTTTCGAGCCTTTTCGAACCTTTATATCCGTTCCGGTTTTTTTTTTAGGTGCCAAGCCCGCGATTAAATCTATGCAATAGCTTAAAAACTATTTTATCGGGTTCTTATATTGCCTTCAACGAGAATCGACAACTTTTCGAATGGTAAACTCAGATGTCTACCATGAAGCTACGTTTACTTATACTTACGCTTGACAGCGTCTAATTACACCTTTGTTCTGTTTATGGAATAACACCACTCTTACTAGCGTTGCCACCCCACATAAAGAAATATTGACTTATTTTGAATTTTTGGGATAGTTTTATACTTAATATGTAATAAAATTACTTGAAAACAAATAAGGAAAGCTGTCTTCGGCTGTGCCGAAGGCTAAATACCTTTCATGAATAAGCGTCACGATTTTCACTGTTTGATCCCAGTACAGCCTGTGTGAATTTAACTTATGCTCATACCGAAATTATCGGAACTATCGATTATATGGGGGAGATGTGTTATATTGGTCCAATCTCACTGATTTTTGACACCGACATTCCACATTCTAAAATAGCAATAGTTACGAAATTTCACGTTCCTACCTATATAACTACAGGAGTTATCTACAAAATCCGTTTATTGGAACAATCGATTGTAGGGGGCTATGTGAAATATTTATCCCATTTCGATGATTTTCAACATCGATATTTCAGATATAAAAATAGCAATACGTCTAAAATTTCATGTTCCTACGTGTTTAATTACAGGAGTTATAGCCCAAAATCCGTTTATCGGAACAATCGATTGTATGGGAGCTATGTGAAATATTTATCCCATCTCGATGATTTTCAACACCGATGTTTCACATATAAAAATAGCAATACGTCCAAAATTTCACGTTCCTACGTGTTTAATTACAGGAGTTATAGCCCAAAATCCATTTATCGGAACAATCGATTGTATGGGAGCTATGTGAAATATTTATCCCATCTCGATGATTTTCAACATCGATATTTCAGATATAAAAATAGCAATACATCTAAAATTTCATGTTCCTACGTGTTTAATTACAGGAGTTATAGCCCAAAATCCGTTTATCGGAACAATCGATTGTATGGGAGCTATGTGAAATATTTATCCCATCTCGATGATTTTCAACACCGATGTTTCACATATAAAAATAGCAATACGTCCAAAATTTCACGTTCCTACGTGTTTAATTACAGGAGTTATAGCCCAAAATCCGTTTATCGGAACAATCGATTGTATGGGAGCTATATGTAATATCGGTCCGATCTTGCTAGTTCCGACAAATGATTCCTATATTGGAAAATGGTGCCCGCATACAAAATTTCAGCCAAATATCTCAAAAACTGAGGGACTAGTTTGCGTTCAAACAGACAGACAGACAGACGGACATGGCTAAATCAACTCATCTCGTCATCCTGATCATTTCGGTATACTTATTGATGGGTCTATCTCTTCTTCTTCTCATACTTACAAACATCGGACCAAAGTTATAATACCATTTCATGTTCATGAAAGGCATAATTACGCGGGCAGGACGTTTTTGGCGGGGACAGCAAAGATAAGTAAATATGCTCCTAAATTAAGTTAAACATTGCCTTGATATCACTGGAAAAAATGTCTTCATAAGGAAATATTTACTTATTTTGAACTTAAGTACAGTTTTATACTTAATAAACTTGTAAATTGCTTAAAACTATTAAAATGTCTTAAATACTGAAATGAGTACATTGATTTACTTATGGCAAGTAGAAATGTTCTTTTAAACTAAGTACACGGCTAAAAAAATGAACCTAAATTTTAAACCCGTATAAAGTTTAATCAATTTTTCAAACTTTTTTGTACAATATTTCAAACCGTCCAAATACCTACAAAGATTTTCAATTTCTTTTGGTTTCGATTTAAAATCTAAATGAAAAAGCAGTCTAAATTTTTTATTTTTGGTTTGTTTGAATGTAATTGAATTTTGACCACAAAAACTTCATGTGCGTCATAGCTCAGCGATAGAGCAGTCGGCTGTGACTGCGGAGCGTTTTCGTTCGAATCCTGCCAGCTGCCACATTTTTTTACTTCTATTTTATTCTTAAAACTTTTCGGTTTAAGTTTTAGAATTTTTGGGTTTGAAAATTCAAATTTATTTTTGAAAGCTTATTCAAGATTGAATTTTGCCAACAACATTTATGTGTGCGATGTAGCTCAGTGGTAGAGCACACGGGCATGCTGCGGGGAGTCTTGGTTCGAGTTCCCCCCAACGGACAAAAAATTTATTTTATCTTTAAGAAATTGTGAAAACATTTCTGGTTTATAATTGAAACCCGTTTCATTTAGCCAATTTTCATGAAAACTGGTCTAGATTGAATTTGAAATCAAATTTGGTTTGGTCATATATGTAGTCCAAAAAAGTTTAAAATTTAGGTTCAAATTTTTAACCGTGTAGATTTGTCCATAAAAACAGCGTTTTACCTTAAAAACAAGGACTGAAGCCGAAACCGTAGCCGATTAAAGCCGATTCATTTTTCAAAACCGAAACCGAAACCGTAACCGATTAAAGCCGATTCATTTTTTAAAACCGAAACCGAAACCGTAACCGTTATTTTGATCTGAAAAAGAACGAAACCGAAACCGTTTCAAAAGCCGGAACCGGATACAAACGGTTTCTTATGCCTTTTTTCTATTTGTGGGAACCTACTTTCTTTTACCAAAGGGTGCCCTGGATAGCTTTTATGTAAGATTGTGCGGCAATGTTACAAAATACACGTTTTTACCTCAGTATCAAATTCCGAAAGAGGAAATTTAGCTATAGCTGAATGAACGCATCGAAAAAAATTTACGCGATCCGAGAACAAAGTGTTTAGTGGTCCGTCTCAGATATTTTGACAATTTAATTCATTTTGTTTCCATTCTAATATTTTTCTACCAGAAAAAGGAGTACATTTTGTAAAATGCCGGTATGCCGGTCGTAAGAGGCGACTAAAATCCACGAAATCGTTCCCAAGACAGTCGGGCAGTACCGCAAGATAGTACCGGAACGTACCGGATTCATCCGACAAAGGGCTGTCAACACCCGTACAACCCCTGTCTGGTCTTTCACGTAACTTTTTATAAGTGGATCTTCTGACTGGACAGGGCAAAGTATGGCTACAAATTAACTAAAATAGACTAAACCTTAAGGAGTGTCTTTTTCTTACCTTAATTAAATGTGTGCATTTTTCTTTGATCACATTGTGCTTATAAATATTTCTTCTTGGGACCATTGATAGTACCCCCACGGTGTAAAATAATATAAGCACTCATACAATCTCGTTATACCTACCCTAACGCCCATTAACAGCGAGTATGGAACTTAATTTTCCTAAGACCTTTTAAAAGATTAAACTAGGTACATATTTTTTTGTACAAACATTTACAGATCATCCCTAAAACAGACATTTGAGACTTTTAAGATTTCTTCGCTTGATAAATATATAAATGTTGGTTTCATAGCGCAATTTTATCTCTTGTCTTTAAGCTAAACAGTTGAAAACAGATCTTATAAAAAAATCTCAAAGTAGAAGCAATGCAATGAAACAGTTATACAAATAACTTATTTTAAACAGATTCATTTTGCATACGTAGCAGTATAGCTCCCGCCAATTTGTAGGGAAAATTAAAGGTGCCCGTGGCTGTGTAATAGGGTACACAGAGCCAAAAATGCCTAATAAAATTAATAAGATTGTCTTCATGTTCAGTTTTTGGGCAAAGGGGTAGTCGCAACGGTGGAAACGAAGAAAAAACTATAAGGAAATCTTTTTGGTTTTAAGAAGAAATTCTTATTAAAAGACTATACATTTAGTACAAAGGTGTAGTTAGACGCTGGCAATTATTAGTATACGATGGCCGGATGGTTAGCAGCTGGGTTTAGCAATCGAAAAATTGTAAGTTCGATTCTCTCTCTTTTTTTTTTCCTAATTAGAAATGTTAAAAAGAAATCTTCTCAATAATATTGATGAGATTTTCCTTTGAAACATTAACAACTATGCACATATCAGTAATTAGATGCTAGAAATCAAAATTGAGCGATGGCCTGATGGTTAACAGCTGGGTTTATCATTCCGAAAATTGTAAGTTCGACTCTCGGTGAGGGCGATATCATTTTATTTTTCATTTAAAATATTAAAAAGAAAATCTTCTTAATAAAATTAAAAAGACTGTCTCTACAATAATAAGAAGCACATCTTCTTGAAGAAAATCTATAGAGATATCTTATGACTTTTGTTCTATTTTATTAGGCATTGTTGGCTCTGTGTAGTTCAGACTCGTATGGGAAAAACTTAAGTTAAATGTTACAGCCAAGGCACCCCACAATTATTTTCTGTTTGATAAAAGAAGTAAGGAGCCAAAATTTCAAGGTCATAGGTCCCTTGGATGGCGGCGCTCAATGCTGTTCAAATAAGTAATACGGAACTTTTCTATAGTTTCTAAAAATATTACTAAGCGTGTAAGGAGGCAAAACCCGTAACTTAATTGAATATTTTAAATACATACGTAACCATTTTACCAGCATTCATTTTGATTGAAGTATCTGTTATAGCTGAAATAAAATGGGCTTTAAATACCAGAAAATAGCAATATGTGAGATTTTACAATTATTTTCTAATCTAATCTTGGCTTGTGTCATTTATTGACGCTTAACCGCTTAGGCGTTTCGTATCAAAGCACGCCAGTTATTCCTGCCGAATTCGGGTGCCGATTAAAAACCTTCTGTGCTGGAGCATCTTTGTCCATTCGCATAGCATGACTCAGCCAGCTGAATTATGTTCAGGTCTGCGTAAGGCTCATCGTTAAATTTCCTTCGATACTCGCCGTTGGCATCACGGGAAGAACCATTAATCTTCCGGAGAACTTTTCTCTCAAATATTCCAAGTACTCCAGGAGTACAATTATTTTGCATTTTAGTAATCTGAACATGCTTAACATGTTTATGATCAAATTTATTGAAGAAAACACAATTTTTAAAATCTGAATCCAAAACAACTCAACTTTTTTTAAATTTACTCCTTCATAGAAATTTATGAAAACAAACCTCGTTGAACACCGCCTTCCATATGTTCCACAGTGCTAAGATTTTGCAGAGATTCTTCTTTTGTTAGTTGTAAAAAATAGGAGGGTCCCTAGGTCTCTAAGAAAAATTTTAGTTTCTTGAACCACAATTTTACCACAATTTTTCTATACTCGGTTTCCCACTTTCACCAACTTTACATACCGTCGTTTCCCGTATTGCCGGTTCTGCGAGAACGGTACATGTACATGTACATTACCTTTCGTACCGAAATGACCCGGGTGGTTTTTTCATCGACCCGGCCAAGAGCAATACACCCCGAAGTGACCCTGTCTAACGCGTCACCATGCTGTAGCAGTTGCAAAGATGATGAGGAGGAAACGGTGGAGCACCTCATTTGCAACTGCCCGGCTTTAAGTGGCGCGAGAATGCTCTTTTTGGAGTTCCCTCATCAAGTCATCTAAATGGTTCGAGGAGGAGTGACGGTGTCGGTTTAGGAGCGCCAGTCCCTGTATTATCGGGATTCTCCACATAGCAGAATTCCGGGACTGACTTTCCTAGTGTTGGTGGTATCATAACGGGCCTTTTAATACTGGCCTAGGTGTGCCTCTGCGGCAGCCACTTGAATCTAGCATGCATTTTATTCAGTTGACATAATGGTTAAGATGGCGACAAAAGTCTTTGAGTGAAACTACTGTACCTATGTATACTGTGGTTTAAAGTAAACTTTTTTGAATTATTTCAGTGAAAATCGAGTAAATTTTTGAAATTACTCAAATTATTTACTTATTTCAGATTGAGAAAATATTTTTCTAGATTTGAAAAAATATTTTTCTTCGTGTACCTTTTGATCATATAATGTGAATCGAGTTGATTCACATTATAGTAAGTCACCTTCATATTGTAAAAGTCATGTTCATATTGTAAAATGGGCATTACCTTCAAAGAGGGCATGATTATCTTTTCTCAACCACCCTTCCCTATAAAAATGCAAAAAATTCCTCTTTGTTCTGTCATTCGGCTATTTTCAAATTTCGAGGCAATGTTGTCCCCAAATCAGTGCTGTCTTTCTATCAAGGTGCTGCTTTTATAAGATTTGTTAGTGTATGGATAGGGAATTTTTGGTAAATATTAAAAAAATATATGTGTATTGCAAATTTCGATTTTCCTTGACAATTAGCCGGCATTTCGCTGAGAAAAATATCGTCTTTTTTTTTAATTTCGCGTTTTGTTTTATTAATTATGCCGAAAGGAAGCTGCGCGTTGTGTAAAAAAACATGGAAGGCGGAGGATTTCAGCCTATTTAGTGCTCCTGTAGACGATAATATGCTAAAATTGTGGTGTGAAAGCAGCGGGGTCCCGGGGTATTTATATTCATTAGACCTTTGTGTTTATATGGAGGAACATCCCAAAATGACCCAAAAATAATCCCAAAATAATCCTAAAATAGTCCCAAAAAGACCCTTGAATGTTCCCAAAACGATACGAAATTGAATCCAAAACGACCGAAAAATGATCCCAAAATGACCCTAAAATGATCCAAAAATGATTCCTAAATGATCCCAAAAACACCCTTAAATGTACCCTAAAATGATCCCAAAATTATCCAAAAATTTTCCTAAAAAAATCCTAAAACGACCCTAAAAATACCCTCAAATGTTTCCAAAATGCCCCAAATATTATTTCAAAATGATCCGAAAATTGCCCCAAATTAATCCAAAATTGAAAACAAAATGATCTCAAAATAGCCCCAAAATAATTCCAAAGTGACCCTTAAATGATCTCAAAACGATCCTAAAATAATCCAAATATGATCCCAAAAATATACAATACAAATACAATACGGTAAAATGGTAACCCTGGGAAGCTACCCTTCTTCAAAATATTAGTTTTTGATACCCATATTGGCTTATCTGACTCTATAATTTAAAAAATTTTAGATAGGTGGCAACCCTGTACGCCCCCCAAGTAGCAACCCCCAACCATACTATCTTTATGCCAAATTCCATCCAAATCGCGCAAGCGGTTCCCGAAATAGTCCGGATATACAAATATATATGTATATATAGATATCTTATCTTGTTTTACATACATGGCAAATAAATAAAAATGTTATTAAATTGTGTTGAATATGTACATATCGCTCATTTGCTGCAACATCGTCATAACTCAAAAAATGTGATATTACAGAAAACGCATTTTTAGTTTTTGAATTGCTGTATATTTATATGGGATAAGTAATTAATTCTACCGCGATGCTGCGTGAAATGTTAAAACCTCGGATATAACACTTTGCCAGTTAATCAAACATATTATTTCCGATATATTAGTGATGTTAACTCAAAATTTGAGTTTTTTGAGTTATGACGACGTTGCAGCAAATGAGCGATATGTATTTCAGCTGGCATTTAGGATAGTTTTTTTTTTTTTTTCATTTAAAAACAACATTCAAAATTAAAAAATTTGTCTCCCTTTTGGCCGAAAAGGGTAAGAACGGGTCCCATACGATATGTCGAAAAAAAAATGTCGAATTTCCAAGACCGAATTTAAAAAAATTTTAAAATACCGAAGAGATTTTTGACCGAAAAAAAAAAATGTCGAAAAAATGCAAATGACCGAAAAAGGTCGAAATTTGGATGCTTAATGTAAAACTTCGGAAATTTGAGTTTAACAACGTGTTTTATGACAGTATACAATTATTTATCACTTCCTTACCTCTTACCAAGAACTTTTCAGCCATTTTCCAATACAAAGTCTATTCAAATTTTCCCCTTGTTAGAGGTAACAACAGAAATATTCTCAGACATTTTCGGGCTACAAACTGCACATGTAAAAATTAAGATTGAGAATGACTTATGATTTGTACTTATTAAAAGCATAACACTAATCATTTGGTAATGATCATTTCGAGAAAGTTACCGTTATCTTATTGAGCTAAACTATGCTGGAGTCACCAATGGCAAAAATAAATCGATGGGTCTTTGATGCAAAGTCTATGTACATTTGTTTCGCTATATATGTACATCGATGCTTCGGCTTGGTTAGTTTTCTAATATGTGTATATTTTTCTTATTACGTGCATATTTTTGAACAAGGAAAAGATGTTGGTCCAATTTACTTTTGTTTTTGGACAAGTTAGAAACCGAAATAACGTTTAAACGTTCAAAACTTCACAATTTTTATAGAAACATCGATGTATCGATACATCAAATATTTACGTGACTATAAAAGTCGCCAAAAATCAAAATTTTTCTGACATCTTTAAACCGGAGATTCGTTTCTGAGAGGTTGTTGTTAATTATATTGAGAAGAGCTTAAGAGTTTGTGCTTGTAACTTTACCGTCAGATTTTATATTTGCTTGCAAGAGCTATTGCAAAACACTAGAAAAATAATACTCAACATTAATATATAAGATGTAGAAACAATGTAATGAATGATGTGTTAAATTCGCGCGAATTTTACACATCATTCATTACATTGTTTCTACATCTGATATATTTTTCTTTCGACATTTTTTCATTCGACATTTTTTTTCGAGACATATTTTTTCGAGACATATTTTTTTCGACCTTTTGTGTTTTCGGCAAATTTTTTTTCGACATTTTTAGTTTCGACTTCTTTTTTTTCGACATATCGTACAAGACCCGGTAAAAACTATAGGGGTCCCGTACGATATGTCGAAAAAAAAAATGTCGAATTTCCAAGACCGAATTTAAAAAAATTTTAAAATACCGAAGAGATTTTTGACCGAAAAAAAAATGTCGAAAAAATGCAAATGACCGAAAAAGGTCGAAATTTGGATGCTTAATGTAAAACTTCGGAAATTTGGGTTTAACAACGTGTTTTATGACAGTATACAATTATTTATCACTTCCTTACCACTTTTCAACCATTTTCCAATACAAAGCCTATTCAAATTTTCCCCTTGTTAGAGGTAACAACAGAAATATTCTCAGACTTTTTCGGGCTACAAACTGCACATGTATAAATTACGATTGAGAATGACTTATGATTTGTACTTATTAAAAGCATAATCATTTGGTAATGATCATTTCGAGAAAGTTACCGTTATCTTATTGAGCTAAACTATGCTGGAGTCACCAATGGCAAAAATAAATCGATGTGTCTTTGATGCGAAGTCTATGTACATTTGTTTCGCTATATCGCCGGTTCCAAAGTAAACAGAAGTATTTCAAAATTTAAATTGTTTTTGAAACGGCATTCGAAATTTCATTTCTACAATGGAGTTCTATGAAAAAATAAAAGTTTGAAAGCTGTTTTCCCAAAAATGTCGAATGAAAAAATGTCGAAAAAAAAATATATAAGATGTAGAAACAATGTAATGAATGATGTGTTAAATTCGCGCGAATTTTACACATAATTCATTACATTGTTTCTACATCTTATATATTAATGTTGAGTATTATTTTTCTAGTGTTTTGCAATAGCTCTTGCAAGCAAATATAAAACCTGACGGTAAAGTTACAAGCACAAACTCTTAATCTCTTCTCAATATAATTAACAACAACCTCTCAGAAACGAATCTCCGGTTTAAAGATGTCAAAAAAATTTTGATTTTTGGCGACTTTTATAGTCACGTAAATATTTGAAGTATCGATACATCGATGTTTCTATAAAATTGTGAAATTTTGAACGTTTAAACGTTATTTCGGTTTCTCACTTGTCCAAAAACAAAAGTAAATTGGACCAACTTCTTTTCCTTGTTCAAAAATATGCACGTAATTACAAAAATATACACATATTAGAAAACAAACCAAGTCGAAGCATCGATGTATATATATAGCGAAACAAATGTACATAGACTTTGCATCAAAGACACATCGATTTATTTTTGCCATTGGTGACTCCAGCATAGTTTAGCTCAATAAGATAACGGTAACTTTCTCGAAATGATCATAACCAAATGATTAGTGTTATGCTTTTAATAAGTACAAATCATAAGTCATTCTCAATCTTAATTTTTACATGTGCAGTTTGTAGCCCGAAAATGTCTGAGAATATTTCTGTTGTTACCTCTAACAAGGGGAAAATGTGAATAGGCTTTGTATTGGAAAATGGTTGAAAAGTTCTTGGTAAGAGGTAAGGAAGTGATAAATAATTGTATACTGTCATAAAACACGTTGTTAAACTCAAATTTCCGAAGTTTTACATTAAGCATCCAAATTTCGACCTTTTTCGGTCATTTGCATTTTTTCGACATTTTTTTTTCGGTCAAAAATCTCTTCGGTATTTTAAAATTTTATTAAATTCGGTCTTGGAAATTCGACATTTTTTTTTTCGACATATCGTACGGGACCCACCTGTAATTACTTTTCGTGTGTAGAAGTCCACGCAAGTGGGGAAAGTTTATGATCGCCATTCAACTGGGAATGACCAGAGCGATTCTTCTATGTGCGGTCCAAGCAGCTCACTAAGTCCGGGAAAGCCCACGTATCCTCTGGATAGCCACTGAACACCCGCTCGGTGGTGAACTAAAGTGAAAAGGCGACAACCTGACAAGGCCACTCCGACATAATCGGTTTAAGGGCTTGCCAGGGGATTTCATCAGCAGCGTCTGTCACCATGAGGTGCGGCTGCAAGCGGGCGTCTGTCTTGAACCAAGCGGCTCGCTATATAAATGTGTAAATTAAATCCAACCCCCGAGAAACGGGTTGTGCGTAGGGTTTGGGACCCACCACATAAAAACAAACTTCCAATGAGATCCAATAATCAGGCCTCGGATATGATAACTCACTCCTTAGATAACGACCACTGCAGACGAACTAGGAATATGATTAAGGAAATCAGGGCATGTTCTTAGCAGGGAAGGTGACGATGCCCGCCTATGTACAGTCACTTCTCAGAGCAGAAAACCCAGGACATCGCATGGATCTCTGCGCAGTGGAACCACCCGGGGTTTTACCTCGGCCAAGGACTGTCACTTTCAACGAAACACTGTTTAATATGTTTTGTCCCATTCCGAAACTATCATCCTCCCCCTTGCAGCAGGGCTGCAAGATATTCTATTGTTACGGGCGGGCATTGAGCCGAACCCCGGACCAAGGGAATGGATATGCAGTGTCTGTTGCAAAAATATCTATATATTAATAGGCTAACACTATCCCCATACAAACAGTCGTAACCCAATTTCGTATAGTATTTATGGATAGATCTCTATAAAATTTATATTGGAAACTTAGAATGGACTAATCTGGTGTCTCGCCAAAAAAAAATTTGAAAATTATTTTTAGTTTATTTGTTATTAAACAAAAAAGAGGTCTCCAAACTCTCCAGCTATTTTGTTATCTCCACATTCTGTTATACCCGAACTATACATCACTATTCAGCACTCTTATAAAACTCCAAAAGACACAACCATCCGCTCATTCCCTTACACACACACGTACATATATATGCAATGATCCAGCAGCTGCCACTTGCTTTTATTTTTGTGCCAAAAAAAAAAACAACAAAATGTACCAAATCATATCACCTTCGGCATCTAAACACCATTTGTAAGCTAAGAAATCCAGCTTCACTTCTGGCTTTATATATTTAACTTTTCGCTTATTGGTAAAGTTTATTTTTTTAACGATATGATTTTGTAAGAAAATTTCACAATCTTAAGATCGAAATTTAAATATCGTACGGACTTTAACTAAAGAACAATTTTACATGACACTAATGCTGATTTCGTTGAACAATGTTTACACCCTTGCACACAATACTGTAAAAGTGTGATAAAAGTGTACCCGTTCTACCAGAAACTGCTATATCGATAAAACGAACAAAAAACATTGCCCGTTTGCTATGCTATGTGCATGAATAATTAGGTTCCGCTTATCAACCATATTCAATTGTTTTTGCAAAATTCAATTTTTTTTCACCAAATTTATCTGTCAAATAAAATTTTCGTCATCTGATTTTCAGTGCAACCAACTACCCTGTCAAAGCTTCAGAGGGTAAAAAGTGTGAATTTTTTAGGAAATGAAAACATATTCTATTCAAACGAAAACGGAAAATTGAAGAGTGTAAAAAATGCGCATTTTTTGATGAAACGAAATCACCATAACTCTACTTTTTTTACGAAAAACACATTTTTGGGTATTTTTTTCCTTTAGGGGTCAACCGCTAATAAATTAGCTAAAATTATGGGAGATAGCTCAAAAGACAGGTTTTGGTCTCAGGATCACGAGTCCGGAAGCGCTTTTTTAATTTTTTTTTTTGGAAGGTTATGGCCAAAAAATCGAAAAATGACCCATGGCACGCATTTTTTCGCACGTTTTTAGGTACAGCCTAATAAAATTACAAGAACCACATGAAAACTTGCCACTTTGATTGCAAATATCTCTTCAGAGAAGCAAAATATTAAAATCGCTTCCGGATTCGTGATCCTGAGGCCAAACCCCGTCTTTTGAGCTATTTCCCGTAATTTTAACTAATTTATTAGCAGTTGACACCTAAAGGAAACAAATACCCATTTTTACTTTGATTATTTGATGTTCTAAACTTTTCTCGATTTTTTTTAAGTTTAATTCACTTATGAAATTTTTAGGGGGTTAAATATTGGAAAAGTATATTTTCTAAGCAGAAAATATATTTTTCATACAGTTGAAGATTGCCCAGAAAAATATCCCTTGCTATATATATTGCTTAAAAAATAAAATAAAAACAAAAAATTAAAAAAAAGAAACAGTTTTCAATTTTTGCTTCCACCGAGAATCGAATATAGGTGTCCTGCAAGCAGTAAACATTTATACCCATTCTGGTATAAAAAGGGTACAATTAGTCTCTTCATAGGACATGCTCGAACAAATGTGACCAATTTATTCCATCTAAAAGAGACTAAAAAGTAGTAATCTACTTTTCCTCTGGATTGATCCCGGACTAATCGTATTTTTTGCAGGGAAATACCATAAGAACTTTTACTAATGCACCTTTTTACATAAATAACTCCACTTTTTTGTATGAAACCACATTTTATACTTTGATAATTTAATGTGCTAAGCTTTTTCGATTTTTAAATAGTTTTTTTACTTATGAAATTTTTAGAGAAATAAAATATTGGAAAAGTATATCTTCTAAGCAGAAAATTTATTTTTCATACAAAAAAGTGAAGTTAGTTATATAGAATTAAAAATTTTGATCCCAACATCAGAATTGTAATTTTCAAAAAATAGCTTTAAAAAAATGTGTTTAAAAGAAAAATATTAAAATTCATGCGCAGGAATGTAAAGCAGGTTATTAGCTTTCAAATGTTGTTAAAAAAAATCTGTAGCATTACTACAAGCCGAAACATAAAAATTTCAGTTGGTGCATGTTTTCATCACCTTAGGAAAAATTGCAGTATCTGTATATTAATAGGCTAACACTCTCCCCATACAAACAGTCGTAACCCAATTTCGTATAGTATTTATGGATAGATCTCTATAAAATTTATATTGGAAACTTAGAAAGGACTAATCTGGTGTCTCACCAAAAAAAAATTTTGAAAATTATTTTAGTTTATTTGTTATTAAACAAAAAAGAGGTCTCCAAACTCTCCAGCTATTTTGTTATCTCCACATTCTGTTATACCCGAACTATACATCACTATTCAGCACTCTTATAAAACTTCCAAAGACACAACCATCCGCTCATTCCCTTACACACACACGTACATATCTATGCAATGATCCAGCAGCTGCCACTTGCTTTTATTTTTGTGCCAAAAAACAATAACAAAATGTACCAAATCATATCCTCTTCGGCATCTTAACACCATTTGTAAGCTAAGAAATCCAGCTTCACTTCTGGCTTTATATATTTAACTTTTTGCCTATTGGTAAAGTTTATTTTTTTAACGATATAATTTTGTAAGAAAATTTCACAATGCTAAGATCGAATTTTACATGACACTAATGCTGATTTCGTTGAACATGTTTACACCCTTGCACAGAACACTGTAAAAGTGTGATAGAATATACCCGTTCTACATGAAACTGCTATCGATAAAACGGAAAAAAAAAACACTGCCCGTTTGCTACGCTATGTGCATGAATAATTAGGTTTCGCTCATCACCCATATTTAATTCTTAATTCTTAAATAAAATTTTCGTCAGCTGATTTTCAACCAGCTACCCTGTCAAAGCTTCTACCTTTTTTTACGAAAAACACATTTTTACTTTATATTTTTTGATGTTCTAAGCTTTTCTCGATTTTTTAAAAGTTTAATTCACTTATGAAATTTTTATGGGGATAAATATTGGAAAAGTATGTTTTCTAAGCAGAAAATACCTATATTTTTCTTACAGTTGAAGATTGGCCAGAAAAATATCCCCAATTGTCTCATTTAGAACAAAGCTGTAATTAGACGCTGACAAGTATAAGTAGTTCCTGGCGTCATGGTAGACACCTCGATTGTCAGAACTTTGATTTTTTTCAGTTTTCCTTGCTTTAAAACATAAAAATTAAAAAAAAAAAAACAATTTTTAAATTTTTGCCCATAATATATATGTATATATATATGTATACGAGAAGCACGGAGAAAAAACGGTACCTTGCAAATTGCACAATCATCGAAACTCCGACAAACACTCCCCGCAAAAACTCTGCGCTTCGAAAACCGCTCCCACCCTTTTTCGCGCTCATTACTCTCACATGAACGTACATAAGTATACAGCGATCCAGGCAGCTGCCACTTGCATTCATTTTTGTGCCAAAAAAAAAAAACAAAGTGTAGCAAATCAAATAAATATCATTGCATCCTCGCCATCTTCGCACCATCAACATTCACATAATCACATAATCCAAGGTTTTTCGCAGAGCGCTTCTATTTTTTGTCCATTAAAATGTTTATATTTTCAACGATATGATTTTTTTTAAGTAAAATTCCACAAGGTTACGATAAAACAAGTAAGGAAGTCTAAGTTCGGGTAAGCCGAACATTAAATACCCAGTGTATGGAAACAATAGTAGTACCTATAAGTTATATATTTTCTATATATATTATAATTGTGGAAAAACGAACTCAATAAATTTATTAGTTAGTTTATAAAATTAATATTTATTTATGCTACGGTATAACATACATATATGGGCTTATCCTCAAAACTTTTGATAATGCAAAAAAAAAAAGAAAGAAAAAAGATAATAGGAGCACACCCTTGAGCTTTTGCTGACACTTTTACTTAGTTTATAAGATTATATTTTGACTCTTGTTAATATGCTAAAGGTGCGGGCGTGGAAATTATGACGTCATCATTATGAAATTTTATTTTTTTTTTACTTTTATTTGCAATCTATTGCCTAGTTTATACGAACGTAAAATCGAATTATTTCAAAACGAATTTCTTACGACACATTTCAAAATCCCTTTGAATTAATAAGTACCTACTTATTTGTACGCAAATTGAACCTTAATTACCAGCGCCACAAAAAAAAAAAAGTGTCGGGTTTGGGGGATCAGACCACCCTTTCCCTATGTATTTTGACGCGCTGAACACGAATCCGGTGTCCGTTTTGGTCCAGCACGTCTGAATTGTTTCCTAACCTCAAAAAACAAAAAACCACTAAACTTTTGAAAAATTGAAGGTACAAGTAAGCTTTTCACTTTTGATATATGCATGGATCTTCAACGCGCTTTTCTACGTTAATTAAACATATTGAATACTCAAGTTTACAATTAACATGGCATGAAAATATCTGTCAGTTTTTGTGTGCTAACGAAAAAATTGAATTATTTAAACTATTCACAAACCAAACAGTTGATTTATAGTGGCTGCTGTAAGCATAATATGAACAGCACAGTAATCGGATCACGTGTGCAGGGTTTCTTTTTGAGTTAGCATCAAGTATATTTGTTCATTTTTTTGATAATTAAAGGGGCGCGCAAGTAAATGGCTTAACTATACCGAAAAATGAAAAGTAAAAAAATTTGTTCTCGCATTTTCTTAGCCTTTTAACTTTTAAATGGAACGAAGCACGCACGCGACCTTGTAGGTTAAGTTTCAGTATGTAGAAAAATACTTGAAAAAACAAAGAGTGAGTCGCAATATTGAGGGGCGCCGTTAAGAAAAGATTAACAGTTCATAAATTTTTGAAAACTCGTACACGTTTTCACAATTTTTTGATTTTGCGAAATTTTTCCTGGATTTATCAAGTATTATTTCATGCTTCTGAGACATTTGAAATGTTGATATGTATCCATAAATAAAAAAAAAATACTGAGCCTGTGTAACGATATCGTGTTCCTTGCTATTGGATGATATTATCCGCCTCGCTCGATGTTAAAAGTTTTGAGGATTTGCCCATATGTACATTGTTCGTGTGCCCTAAAAATATTACTTATAGTTGAATGCATTTCTGACTTCTAATATACTTACGCCCAATTTGTGAAAAAGTTTTAAATTGAAAAAAAATACGTTTGGGCCAGTTTTTCGAAATTCAAATTATTTTCAAAGTTATAGCTATCAGAACTTTTCGAAATTCCTTACTTTTTGATGTAAATAACTTCCGCTCCCTTAAAGTGCCAAAAAAATTTTTTTTGCTAATAGTTACTAATGCAATGCCCAAGAACATCATACAAAAGCGCCATCTCGCCACGATGGAGAAGTTAAAAATTGCGAATAATGTTTGCAAAAAAAATTTTTTTGCAAAAATTGGAAATGTCCTTTTGTAGAAGATACCATCTTTTATATATATTTAAAAAATTAGCAAAATCGGTTTGACCAATCGTGAGAAAATCATCAAAAAGTGAGGAATTTCGAAAACTGTTGATAGATATAACTTTCAAAATAATTCGAATTTTGAAAAATTATATACGTGTTTTTGTTTAATCGTTCTGAGCCATACTACCCACTTTCAATAAAATACATGGCCGTCGAAAAAATTATAGGTGGCTCACTTAACAAAATTAACTCATCTTTTAAGACTCGTTAATAGTAGACAATTCCTTACAAATTTAACTACCAAATTATACTATAATTATACTATTTTAGTTATTTACCTTACCGAATTATGTCAATTTATGCGATTTTCGAAATTTTCCATATTGAAAGTGGACGTGATTGGGAAGGGATTTCGTTTAATTTCAACAGGTATACTTCCTATAACTCTAGTATACCTTGTGCCGAATTTCACGATTCTACCGTAATCAGTTTAAAACTTACGGCCAGTCTTTTAGGTGATTTTCTAAATTTTCGATATCGAGAGTAGCCGTGGTTGGACGGGGACTTTATCCAATTTCATCACGTATACTCGTATACTCGTTAATAGTAGACAATTCCTTACAAATTTAACTACCAAATTATACTATAATTATACTATTTTAGTTATTTACCTTACCGAATTATGTCAATTTATGCGATTTTCGAAATTTTCCATATTGAAAGTGGACGTGATTGGGAAGGGATTTCGTTTAATTTCAACAGGTATACTTCCTATAACTCTAGTATACCTTGTGCCGAATTTCACGATTCTACCGTAATCAGTTTAAAACTTACGGCCAGTCTTTTAGGTGATTTTCGAAATTTTCGATATCGAGAGTAGCCGTGGTTGGACGGGGACTTTATCCAATTTCATCACGTATACTCCCAACAGTACTAGTATGATTTGTGCCAAATTTCATCGTTCTACCATAATTTGTTTAAAAGTTACGACCAGTCGAATTTTCAAAAATGCCTCCCTTGAAAGTGGGCGGTACCACGCCCACTTTTTAAAATTTAACAGAAAATCATAATAGAATGATAAGAGAGATTCACCTATGAAATTATATCATTTTATCAATTTCAGCTACCGATATATGTCAGTTTATGTGATTTTCGAAATTTTCGATACCGACAAAAGGGGCGTGGTTATAATCCGAGTAATCTGTATACCAAATTTCATGCAAATTCCTCAATTTTTACTCAAGTTATGCTAATTTGTATGGTTTTCGAAATTTACGATCTCGAAAAAGGGGGCGTGGTTATCATCCGATTTCGCCCATTTTCAATAGCAACCTACCTGGGCCAAAAAGTAACCTGTATATAAAATTTCATGCAAATATCTTAATTTTTACTCAAGTTATCGTGTACAAAGACGGACGGACGGACGGACAGACGGACGTACATGCCTGAATAGACTCCACTTTTCAACCGAAGAACTTTCATACATGGATCTTGATTATTTTGCGCCGGTACATAGTACAGTTATGTGGACAAAATTATAATACCCCTGTACTAGTACGCTTGGTATAAAAATGCCTCCCTTAAAAGTGGGCGGGGCCACGCCCACTTTAGAAAATTTATCAAAAAATCATTATATAATGACCATGGGGATTCACCTATAAAATTATATAATTTTACCCATTTCCGTTAGCGAATTTTGTCAATTTATGTGATTTTCGAAATTTTCGATATCGAAAGTGGGCATGGTTGGAGGGCGATTTTATCCATTTTCATCAGGTATACTCCCAACGATACTAGTATGCTTTTTGCCAAATTCCATCGTTCTATCGTAATCAGTTTAAAAGTTACGACCAGTCAAATTTTCAAAAATGCCTTCCTTAAAAGTGGGCGGTGCCACGCCCCCTATAAAAAATTTATGGAAAAATCATAAGAGAATCACCAGGGGGATTCACCTATAAAATTATATCATTTTAGCCATTTCAGCTACCGAGATATGTCAATTTATGTGATTTTCGATATCGAAAGTGGGCGTGGTTGAAGGGCGATTTTATCCACTTTCATCAGGTATACTCCCAACGATACTAGTATGCTTTGTACCAAATTCCATCGTTCTATCGTAATCTGTTTAAGAGTTACGACCAGTCAAATTTTCAAAAACGCCTCCCTTAAAAGTGGGCGGTGCCACGCCCACTATAAAAAATTTACGGAAAAATCATAAGAGAATGACCAGGGGGACTCACCTATAAAATTATATCATTTTAGCCATTTCAGCTGCCGAGATAAGTCAATTTGTGTGATTTTCGAAATTTTCGATATCGAAAGTGGGCGTGGTTGAAGGGCGATTTTATCCACTTTCATCAGGTATACTCCCAACGATACTAGCATGCTTTGTGCCAAATTCCATCGTTCTATCGTAATCAGTTTAAAAGTTACGACCAGTCAAATTTTCAAAAACGCCTCCCTTAAAAGTGGGCGGTGCCACGCCCACTATAAAAAATTTACGGAAAAATCATAAGAGAATGACCAGGGGGACTCACCTATAAAATTATATCATTTTAGCCATTTCAGCTGCCGAGATAAGTCAATTTGTGTGATTTTCGAAATTTTCGATATCGAAAAAGGGGGCGTGGTTATCATCCGCTTTCGGCCATTTTCAATAGCAACTTACCTTGGCAAAAGGTAACCTGTATACAAAATTTCATGCAAATATCTCAATTTTTACTCAAGTTATCGTGTACACAGACGGACGGACATGTCTTAATGGACTCCTCTTTTCAACCTAAGAATTTTCATATATGGAACTCTATATCTATCTCGATTATTTTGTGCCGTTACAAACAGCCGTTATGTGAACAAAGTTAATATATGTACCTTGTACTAGTACTAGTACACTGGGTATAAAAAGTACCATTATATATCGAAATATTATAAGCCCGGGTTTTTGTGCAATTTAAATTAAAAACTTATTTTATATGTAACAATTAATGTAAGTTTAATATAATTTGTAATAGTAAGTGTCTGCTGTACCTTAGACATAAACAAATAAATAAAAAAATAAAAAAAAAATATTATAAAATCTGTTGTAGATATATCCTAATGTATTGTCGTCAGCTTTTCTGTTGTACTACTTTGCTGCACCACCCTAATGTGAAGATTGTTTGTATGGTATCACTTAATCCAAATTTGCATTTGTCATGAGGGAGCCACTTACTTGGTTTTGTTGTGAACGGGGAATATGTATATTAAGAGATAGTTGAAGAAAATTTCAGATGGTCGAATTTCGACCACGGGCGATCCTAGTGTATACTAAGAGAGAAATGAAAAAAAAATTCAGATGGTCCAATTTCGACCACGGGCGATCCTAGTTAATCATTATTCTCGCGGCACAAACTTTTCCTTCTTCTTTCGGGCCCACTTTCTAAATTCCGCTTGTAATTATGTGAAGTTTGATTGTGGCAAATCTTTCGCCTGCGTGAAAGTATCATCAGTTGCTTCCCAAAAATCAGAAATTTGTTAGATACGTTCACGATGACTGCAATTCCAATTAAAATATGCTTCGGTCATCTTCATCACGATTATCAAAGCTCCATTCCCATTACATCCATCAGTTACCCAATTTTGTGTTGCTTCTTGAAGATATTTTTCTTGTGTTTTTTTTATTTTATGAAAAAAATTTTCTTTTCAAAAACAAACCATGTGAATATTTTTTCCAATGTTGATTTTTTAATGAACACTCTCGGCATAGGGCTCAGAGATTTCATCAAATTGGAGTCATAAAAGTCTCCCATAAGATTAAATTTCTGACCCTCTTATTTTTCACATATTTTGGACTCAAATCGGACTTCTAAATTATGAGCGCTCCAAACATGTTTGAGGGGAAGCGACACATTACTCCCTTCCTTGCTTTTGGTATGATCCCAGTGGGAAAAGGTAATGTATAGCAATGCATAAAGTAATGTATAGCTCCTATAGACTATAAATGAAAACATGCATGAATTTTTCTACAGCGATGTCATAGGAAAAGTAATGTGTCGCTCGCCTACAAAACTAAAGCTACATGTTTACATTACTTTTTATATTACTTTTTATAAATGAAAAGATGCATTACCTTTCATGAATGAAAATATGCACTACAAGGGGTACATTATATTTTGCATTGCCTTTCTTGAATGAAAAGATGCTTTACAAGGGACATATTAAATTTTGCATAACATTTTATAAATTTCCTTGTGGAGTAAGAGGACATTAAGACACAGTGAGGCTCTACAGCGGGGGAAGAGTTAAGGTCCTATTTTAAATGTTTGAATGACGAGCTCGTCATGGGTTACGACCAAGATCCAAAAAAAAATATAATAAAAAAAAAACCAAAACCAAAAAGGCACCGACATCAGAAGCAAACAGTCCAGTCGACTCTCGACTTCTGAAAAGCCTCACAGCAGCAGAAAAAGCGATGAAGACGTAAGTAACGAGCAGCAGTTGTAACCTTCGGTACCATTTAAGAACCTCTCTATCAGTTTATGTATTGCTGGGTTGTTGCAAAATTTTTTATAATTTACATTTTTTTTATCTCTACCGACCAGCGCAAAATTTTCTCCCTTGCGATTAGGTACACGGAAATAAAACTTGGTAGTACTTATTACTGACAGAAAACTCTTATACGAACATTTGACAATACATCTGTCACTGCATTTTGTCGGTCTATACTTCCTCTCAAAAATCCAAGACTTCCTTTTCTGTTCGAGACACGGTGCTAACAAGAGGTCTTCTGTACACATAATTCCCGATCTATCCAAGATGTAAGTAGGTATACATAGAGCTATATGTATAAAGATATAGTGTTTTTTGTGAAATAAATAGGACAGAATTAAAAGTATATGCCTTTTGCAAATTGTTGTAAGTTGGTTGGAAAATATTTTTTTGCCAAAAATTTCTACATCCCAATGTTAAAAATGTTTAGAGTTTTCGGATTTAATTCCCCTTTGCTATTTCATTTGAAATCCACATCAACTTGGTACTTACTCCAAGAAAAAAAACAAAAAAAAAAACTTCTAAATCTGTCCATTGCCAGCAGTGGCGTGCCTACGTGTTTCAATCAAGGCAAGCCCCAGTCCTTATAACCCCAACAAAAGCACATACTGCTGCGAAAGAACATTTCAGACGAAGAAGAAGAGTTCAGGATAGATATTTATCGACTTTTGCACACGGGGAAAAACTTAAACATTTAGGTTTCTTCAATAGGCAAGTTATTGTTTTGCAGATTTTTTAAGCTTTACCAATCCAAGGGAAAAGGTTTACTTGCACTATTTCCCATTTACATACATCGCAGAAGCCAAGGCTCACTTGCACAACGAAAATTTATATTTTTAACTCAGAGTTAATGTCAAATTAACTCTGAGCTAAAAAGATAACTCGGCGTCGTGCAAGTGGACCTAAGAAACCTAAAAAATATTTTTTATATTTTATAATGCCTAGCAAAAAAAAAAATATTACAGCAATCACCACTATTGAATTCTTTTTTTTTACTTTAAAATATGCGCCAATAATTTTTGAGTAGAGCTCTTTGCACATTAACATTGTAGATATGTATGTATATACATATCCAGTTTGGTTTAAAGCTTATAGTAACAACAGCACGAAGCTGGCTTCGTAGTTGCATACAAAATTTCTTCTAAATTCAAAAAAACTGTAGCTTCAAAAAGACATTTTAGTAAGGGATTTGAAAGCCAGGTAAAAGCCAATAAGTAAAAGCGAGATGGCAATCATCGCCTAGGCGGTTAAAGCTATTTTAAGTAAGCAAGTAAGAGATGCCATCATATCCGCTGAAAAAATTTTATGTTAATTGTTTTGCTATCAGCCGACAGATGGCAGGAAGAGCTTTATTTATATGTTTATGCTATTGGCAGTTAGTGAAACCAAATGTAAACGTTAAAGAAATTGTTACGATACATTTTTGAAACATATTGTAGCTCATAGAGGATTAGCTAGGCAAGCCGGGCTTTTCGGCTTATATGGAAGGCACGCCACTGATTGCCAGCACAATTCTTTCATTTAAATAGCTGTTTTTCAATCATGATAGAAACCGGAATCATATACATACCGGAGTACGAGAGGCGGCATTTTTGCTTGTGGCAGTGTAATTGCAAATTAACTAAAAGAAACCGGGAAAACTACAAAAAATCACATATTATACAAGAATTTTAAATTTTTCTCAGCTTGTTCAGGGCGTAAACTGCCCCCTATTTAAACAAATATAAAAAAAAATATTATAAAAAAAAAGAAAAAAAAAAAGTTAGACAAAGTTATTAACTACTTTACTTGGACGATAATGAAAATTTTTGAATTTCCCTTTTCTGTATATTATTTGAATGTGTGAACCAAAACCAAGAAACAATTGAAAAATAAAAGGTACATATAAGTAGAAATTTTCAATATCCATCCAAAGTCCGAAAGAGATAGAAATTGTATAAATAAAAAAACATCGACAAAATTTACTATATAAGAGCATTTTCGCAATGTTTATGGACATATGCACATATATAAATTCCTCTATTTGCATATTAACGAAATGAAGTAATAGTAAAAGCCCAAAAGAAAAAAAAAAAGGAAAAAAAAAATCAAGTTTTGACAATAAGAAAAAAAAAACGTACCTAATTTTTTTAATCTACATGGTGACACACAAACTACTGCATGGTTATGATCGCCCACCACCTATCTACCTAGTTTTGCAGCAGCTGTACCTCTTCGCAACGACCACCCGAAAAGCCTTTCAGCGAGTTGGAGCGGATCGGTAAGTGCTCTCAGTAAATTTGTGATTTATTTTTCGATCGCGGTACTTTAATAATTAGCAAGACCACTCTCACCTTTACGAAGGTGTTGATATTATTTTCAACTCTCTTTGTATTTTGCTTTGTTTTTTTTTTTTTTTTTTGATATTTGGTTTTATCCCATGATATTACTTTGTTTCTGAGTGTGTCACTGCGATAGCTCTTAGATACATTTTCGTCGCATGTAACAAACTAAACCCGTTGATACTTCAAAATCACTAGTAGGCGTAGTTGTTGTTTTCAAATGAACCAATTTTTTTTATATATCTGAATGAATTTTACGGACTAGCCTAAGTAACGTTTGTTAAATGTAAGAAACCAGAAACATGTAAATAACTAAATATGGATTCCAACAAACCAACAGCAAAATAAAATAATATACATTTTGTTTGGATTTGCACATGAACTAAACATTTTTTTTTTAATAATCAAATCGCCTACAGAAATAATGAGTGAGTAGTGCAAATTAGGTGAAACTAAATAAAAGCTTATAATAAAGCGACTCACGCGCCACCTAGCGGGTCCAATTTTTTTTAACATTTAGAAATTAATTAAGGAACACACACGTAAAATATCAGCAAAATCGGTCCATAATTACGATTTTGAGTTTTTATTACCGCTATCTCAGCCCCACCTAGCGGAATTTTTTTTTACAAAAATATTTCTTTTCATGGTAGTAATATATGTTACGAATTTCAGCTAAATCGGACCATAAATTCGAATTTTGAAAATATAGCGACCCACGCGCCACTTATCGAAATTTTTTTTTATAATATTGCATTGTCATCGGGGTTATACATGGGTGCAGAATTTCAGATCAATCGGACACCGGGAATTGTATCAAATTTAGCTTGCAAGATTTGATTACAGACAGCCGTCAGGTGAAACTAAATAAAAGCTTATAAAAAAGTTTGTTTTTCTTTAATTTTATTTCTCATATTACATTAACACTTAATTCTAGCACTTGAATCACGCGAATGAAAACACAATCAGTAAAATCTAATAAATTAATTAGAACTGCGTTTCAATAATAATTAGCTGTTTCCTTTTTTCTTCAATTTAATAATTCAAAATCAGCAGAGCCAACTTTTTATGCATAATTGCTCAAAAGAGTGAAGGAATTAGCCGAATGTTGCATTCTTCAGCGCCATCTGCATATCAATATATAATGCTCAGTGCCATCTGCATATCAATAGACAATGCTCATAAGAGTAGATAAAGGAATTCGCCGCGTGGTAAGTAAAGGTACTTTTGGAATACACCACGCGGCGAATTCCAATCTTCTTTCTATGGCAATAGGGAAAAACGACTAAACTTGGGTGATGATTGGATTTTTGCAAATAAAGCAATATTTTACATTTTTTTTTTGTATAATGCATTGTCAGTAAAACCTGATCGATGGTGAAAATTTCAAAACCCCAGCTCAACGGGGAGTTAGTTCAAAATCGAAAGCAAAATCTCTGTAAATTAAATTTTTCAAATATCTCTACCCAGTTATAGTGCATTGGGGTATAAAACTAAGCGATGATGAAAATTTCAAGATCCTACCTCAACGGGAAGTTCGTTGAAAAACGAATTAATCGACACTGAAAACGGACCTTCGCAATTCTCAAATAAAGCGACTCACGCGCCACCTAGCGGGTCCAATTTTTTTTTAACATTTAGAAATTAATTAAGTAACACACACGTAAAATATCAGCCAAATCGGTCCATAATTACGATTTTGAGTTTTTATTACCGCTATCTCAGCCCCACCTAGCGGAATTTTTTTTACAAAAATATTTCTTTTCATGGTAGAAATACATGTTACGAATTTCAGCTAAATCGGACCATAAATGCGAATTTTGAAAATATAGCGACCCACGCGCCACCTATCGAAATTTTTTTTTTATAATATTGCATTGTCATCGGGGTTATACATGGGTGCAGAATTTCAGATCAATCGGACACTGGGAAGTGTATCAAATTTAGCTTGCAAGATTTGATAACTGACAGCCGTCAGGTGAAACTAAATAAAAGCTTATAAAAACAATTAAATTTGAATGAATTCAATATTATTTCGGGTCGAAAAAGAGAGGGCGAAATAGTGCGATAATGCTTTGCTGCTGATATAAGCATAAGACACGTTCCCCCAGCGGTCACAATGCAATCAAAAGAACTCCGGTGGAGTTCGGATCGTGCTAAATCAAAAATTCGTTTGATTCGGAAATCCACTAACTTTCTGGCAACCTAGGGACATGAAACTTAGCACATAAATAGTTCAGGACACGATGACAAAACATTTTGCAGAAATCAAAATTACGATAGCACTTCATGTACAATGACACATTTATCGTCGAAGAAAGTGCAAAACCACATAAAGAATATCTTTTATGATGCTTGGTTTTGCAGGGTCACCGACGATGTGCAGCGGAATCCTCACATAACCCATTTCCATTTCATGTAACGAATAATTAACGAACATGGATCAGAGTTTCCGTAATGGCTTGTTACTCCTTCCTTTTTCACCTAGGTATCTAACCACTGGTAAAACTGACGTAGGGGGGAAACCCCCCAGGCCCGGCATTTTTTAGGGGCCCGGGAATTTGAATAACTCGGAAAAAATTAACAGCGCCGCATAATTCGATTATTTTTGTACAACACTTGTCCCATATTCGTTCATGCTTGCCCTATAAATCGCAATTTCACCACGCAATATTTGAATATTCTCACCATACAATGACTTCTTATTCCAATAGCAACCATACAATCTATCCGAGTTTCCGACCGTAGTTTGTGTCTACGCTTTTTTTTACTTTGTTTCCGGTAAATATATAAACTAAACAGATAAAATAAGATAAACAAGATAAAAAGTGCACAAACTAGCTTCGTCGTTATTTCGAATCAAATCGCACACTGTTGCCAAATTCTGTAATTAAGTACCAAAGTAGGTGGTTTTTTTGTCGTTTATTTAATAATCTTTTCACACAGCTCAGCTACTGCGGAACGGAAATTTTTCGAACTAAGCTTATTTAAAACTAGGGTACGAAATAATTTTGAATTTCATACTATCAATACCATAAAGCTGAACTACAAATGTATCCTTAACGAACCAAAAACCCTTATTTGAAAATATGGAGTTTTTTGAAATTCATTAAGAATAAGTTGCTTCGAGTTAAGAATCTTTGCATATGATTGCTAAGAATTTTACTCGCTTGTCAAGTTTGTTTTTGCTCTTGCATTGAAACTTTTTCGTAGCAAGTATGAGACGGCTTTGAATAAAAAGGGCATATAATTTTGTATTTTGACAGAAAAATATGTGACGCTAGAAAGAAGTGTCTCCAATTATTTAACAGTTTTCATTGTGCAGATGTGTTTATAATTTGAAAAAAGTTATTTTATGTTGTAATGCCGATATCGTTGAATTAAAGTTAAAAGCTGATATGTGAAGCATACGAAGTAAAATATATTTTTTAAATTGTTATTTTCTTTGTTAACACAATGAACCTGCGTTTTGAACATCTTGGTAATTTTTTGGGTTTTTTTTCAACAGCTTGGTAATCTTCTCTTTTAGGCCTTTGGCAACCGTTTACATAAATTCCGTAATATTTCAGCATCATATTTTTGATAGTTTAGAATTCAAACTTAGATTTCCTTGGAAATTTGATTTTTTAAGGAAAATTAATTGAGTGTGTTTATCAGCTCAGTATGCTGCAAGTGGAGTAATTAGTGTGTTTTTAGTGAGTGAAGACAGAATTTAAGCAGAAAGTGAAAGTGAAATTATTTTTATTTGATTTATTTATAAACCAGGTAAGTGCCCCACCCAGCTTAATTTTCTTTAATTGTGCAAATCTTTATTAAAGCTTACATATGTATATCTAAATACATTCAGAAATTGTCAAATGAAAATTTTATATACCGTGACACCGCCCACTTTTCTACAAATTTATTAATTGATTTTGCAATATCTCCATAATTATAGAAATCATTTTTTAGTATCGTTATTCTTTATACTTATTATGACAGAAATAATTTTTTGAAGTATGAAGTAAATATGAGTGGCCAACTACACGGTTAAAAAAATGAGCCTAAATTTTAAGCCCGTCTAAAGTTTAAGCGATTTTTTTAAACTTTTTTTGGAATATTTTAATTTTTTTATTTATTTTTTCGGTTTAAAATTAAAACTTTTCGGTTAAAAATTAAAACTTTTTTGTTTAAAATGTTTGTTTTGTTTTCATTTATTTTTGAAAGCTTATTCAAGATTGAATTTTGCCCACAAAATTTATGTGTGCGATGTAGCTCAGTGGTAGAGCAGACCGGCATGCTGCGGGGAGTCTTGGTTCGAGTCCCAGCCAACGGACAAAATATTATTTTTTCTTTAAAAAATTGTTAAAAAATTACTGGTTTAAAATTTAAACCTATTCACTTAACGAATTTTCTTGAAAACTGGTCTAGTTTAAATTTGAAACCATATTTGGTTTGGTCATGTATGTAGTACAAAAAAATTTAAAATTTAGGCTCAAACCCACATTATACTGTATTTATTGATTGTTTGTTAAATTAACTAACATTTTCAGTCTGAACTCATAATGTATCGCCACAAATCTGGAGCTCAAAAGCGAAAAGAACGAGAACAGAAGAAAAAAATGAAAAAGAAATGGCAAAAAAACAAAAAACCCTTTTTGGATTTAGTTTCGGCAACTCAAATGCCGGGAAAATCGACGAAACACAGAATAATACTACTGATATTAGCCACGATCAAACACCTGAGAGAGATTTGCAGCTTATGACTTCTACAGCCAGTTCCAGTGTTAATATAAGCGCTTCCGATTCTTCGGGAAATATAACTGAAGCTATGAGAAAAACTGAGAATCCCGAAAAAACCATTAACTCTAAAGACTGTTCTACAGAAATAATTAGGTAGGTAGGTAGAAGTGGCTGCAGCAAAGGCACACCTAGGCCAGTAATAAAAGGCCCGTTGTGATACCACCAAACACTAGGAAAGTCAATCCCGGGGCCCGGCCATATGGAAAATCCCAGTGCTGTCGGGACTCTCCATATAGCCGAAACCCGGGAATGACACTCCTAACCGACACCGCTACCCCTCCTCGAACCATTTTGATAACTTGATGAAGGCCATCAAGTCTTTTATGTCTAGCTCCGCGACCTGGCTTAAGCTAACCAGGAAGGGAACTCCCAGAGAGCGCCTTCTCGCTCCGCTTAAGGCCGGGCAGTTGCAGATGAGGTGCTCCACCGTTTCCTCTTCCTCATCATCTTTGCAACTCCTGCAGCATCGTCGGTAGGGAACGCCTAGCCTTGCTGCGTGCCTACCAATAAGGCAGTGCCCGGTTAAAACACCTATTAATATGGAGATTTCCTTCCTTTTTAGGGCGTATATGTGTCTAGATCTTTTAAGATCGCATTTTGGCCAGGTTTGCTTGGATATCCGGCACCCTGGGGCTTGTAGCCATCTTTCGTTGGCTTCGCGGAGTGTATGCTCCTTCAGCATTAGCTTGCACGTGGCAAACGGCATACCTATGCGCTCTTTATCTTGAAGAATCTGCTTGGTCGTGCCCTGCCTGGCAAGTTCGTCTGCCCTACAGTTTCCCTCAATGTCCCTGTGTCCCGGGACCCATGTGAGGTTCACGCGGTTCTGTTGGGCCATCTCTTGAAGAGATCGACGACAGCTGAGCGTCAGTTCAGAGTTGAACGAGTAAGAGCCAAGGGATTTGATGGCCGCTTGGCTGTCGCTGAAAATACAGATATCCTGTCCGATGGTACGTTCACCTATCCAAGTCACGGCGTCCATGATTGCAGAAACTTCAGCCTGGAAGACGCTGCAGTGATCAGGTAGTCTAAAGGAGAGTTCTAGGTCCAAATCCCTTGAGTAAACCCCTCCTCCGACTCTGCCGTCTAACTTCGAGCCGTCGGTGTATATACAAGTGCCGCCATTAGTAGCGGGACACCGATCTATGTTCTCCCAGTCTTCCCTGCTGGGAATGTTTATTCTAAAACAACAATCTCCGACTGTTGTGGTCGCACACCGATCTGTGCTCAGAGGGAGAAAGCTGTAATATCTTAGAATACAGGAGTGTCCAATAGTGCTTGCGCCCCAGACGGACGTTTCCCTTAGACGCACAGCCGATGCTGCTGCTACCCGGTACCCTTCCAGATCGAGTGGCAAAAAGCCAAGAATGGCCTGGAGAGCTTCATTGGGCGTTGTTCTTAACGCCCCGCTTATACAGATCATGCTCGATCTGTGGACTTTTCCTAACAGATTTAGGTTTGTTGCCTTTCCTAGCGCAGGCCACCATACCACGACTCCATACAGCATAATTGGCTGGATTATCGCAGTGTAGATCCATCTGCAAATTTTGGGGCTGAGCCCTCATTTTTTGCCAATGGCTCTTTTACACGTGTAAAGTGCAATGCACGCTTTCCTCTGGCGCTGGATGACATTCTCCTTCCAGTTAAGCTTTCTATCTAGAACTGTGCCTAGGAATTTGGCTTTGTCAGCTAAGTTCAGGCGCACGCCATCTAGTTCTGGTAGGTTCAGCGGTGGTATCTTGTACCGCCTGGTATAAAGGACAAGCTCCACCTTTCCTGGGTTGATGCTAAGTCCGCAGCGAGAGGACCATGAAGAAACTTCTCGCAGTGCTACTTGCATCAAGTCACACAGGGTTTGTGGGAATTTGCCCCTATATGCAATAGCTAAATCGTCTGCATATGCCACTATCTTCCCGCCCCCCCCCCCCCCCCCCTTGTGTCTCGTAGCAGCGAGTTTACGGTGAGGTTCCATAGGAGCGGGGAGAGAACACCACCCTGAGGCGTTCCTCTTGTGACATAGCGTGAAAGATCAACTGTTCCCAGTGAAGAAACTATTTTCCTTCCCTTTAGTAGTTGATCAATTAGTCCAATAAGAGACCTATTTATGCCCAGGTTTGTTAAAGCAGTGTTAATAGCATCCGGCCTTATATTGTTGAAAGCCCCTTCGATGTCCAGAAAGGCCACGAGACAGTACTCCTTTTCGTGCAATGATTTTTCAACAATAGAGACTAGGCTGTGGAGCGCAGTTTCCGTTGATTTACCTTTGGTGTAGGCATGTTTATAGCTAGAAATAAGGTTGCTATCAATAGCAGAGGAGAGATAATCGCTAATTATCCTCTCGAAGGTTTTAAGTGCAAAAGACGAGAGACTGATCGGTCTGTAGTCTTTAGGCTCATAGTGTGAGGCCTTCCCAGCCTTTGGAATAAAGACTACCGTGGCGCTTCTCCTGGAGCACGGAATGTAATTAAGAGCCAGGCAGGCTGAAAAGAGAACTACCAGCCATTTAGCTGATATTTCCAGCGTGTTTATAAGCTGTGCGGGGAAAATCCCGTCTGGCCCAGCTGCCTTGAACGGCTCAAAGCTTTTGATTGCCCACCTTACCCTTTCCTCCGTAATGGGTATGTTTACCGCCAGGTTTGTTGCAGATGCTACAGGTGCATCATACAAGTTCCCCGGAAAGTGTGTGTTCAGGAGCAGCTCCAGGGTTTCCCCTTCCGTGCTGGTCCAAGATCCGTCAGGCTTCCGTAAATAGCTAATGGCTGTTTGAGTTTTTGATAGCACTCGTCTAAGTCTCGCTGTATCATCGACTTTTTCGACCCCGGTGCAGAAATTTCTCCACGAAGTTCTCTTCGCTTGCCTTAGAGCCTTTTTATAGGCCCTCAGTTTAGCTTTATATTCGAGCCATTCAGGCTCCGTACCGATGCTCTTGGCCTTGTTAAATTGCTTCCTGCATGATATACGGAACGAATCCAGGTCGTAAGACCACCAGTGGGGTCTATGTTTGCCGCGTGGTTTTGGTACTGGACAAGCCTGCTCTAGGGCATTTGAGAGCGCCGTTGTAAAGGTCGTTACCAGATCATCCAGTTCTCCCACTGATGAGGGGGCTTGTGGAGGTAATACTGGTAGGTCCCTAGCTAATATTTGGTTATGTAGCTGCCAGTTAGTGTTGCGTGGATTTCGTTTCATAACTGGCTGCTCAACAATAAAGTCTAACACAATTTCTATGTAGCGATGGTCAGAAAATGAATGCTCATCAAGAACACGCCATTTTCTGACCCACTCATAAGCGCCTTCGCTACAAACAGTGAGGTCTATAACCTCCCTACGAGCTTTAGTTATAAAAGTAGGCTCGTTACCCACGTTACAAACCACCAGGTTAGTTGTTAGTAGGTAGTCAAACAGAGACTCGCCCCTAGCGTTAATATCGGAGCTTCCCCACTGGACGTGATGAGCATTAGCGTCAGCTCCAATAATAAGATGGCCCGTACAGAAATTATCCACCAGATCTTTCACCTCCTTTTGTGGAGGAGGTTCTTCGGCGTCATAGGGCATATAGACCAACGCCATCGTTAGGCTGGTGCTGCCGACTGTTAAGCTGGCAGCTGTAACGTCACCATTTGAGTAGTTGGGTAATAGAAAGGTGTTTAGCTCAGACTTTACCAAAATACAGGTTCTGACCTTGCCCTCATCATTGGCTTGGATGAGCTTGTACCCCTTAGTCCCCAATCCACAGATCCTAGAGCTAGTGACCCAGGGCTCTTGGATAAGGACCACGTCTACGTCGCCTTTAGAAAGACGACTGCTTAAAACAGCCGAGGCTGCTTTAGATTTGTGCAGATTTATAAATAATTGAAAAAGAGCCAATTTCTGACGGAGAAGATAAGGCTATAAAAACAAATTCACCAGACGCATCACAAAACGATCAACACTATCTCTACGATATAGTAAACGAAGTCGTTCGTCGTGGTCACGCGAAAATGCCTGCTTTTTTTCCACGTGATCGATTAAATGAGCCATTTCCGCTCTCGCTCCTATACATAACCTTCCCTAATGGTGAAATCGTCAATCGCGATTGGTTGGTATGGAGTAGCAGCATGGATGCATTTTACTGTTTACCTTGTCGATTACTAAATACTAATAAGCTAAATAGTTCTAAGCTTTGTAGTCCAGAAGGATATTCGAAACATCAATCATGGAAAAAATTGTATGACAAACTGCCAGGACACGAAAGAAACCCCGATTACGTTCAGTGCTTCCTTCAATGGCGCTCAACGCAACGTCGTATCCAGAATGACAGCTCACTTGATACACTTCTTGATGAGCATATTACCAGCAAAACTAAAAAATGGCAAGAAATCTTACAGCGGATTCTGCACACCATTATTTTCCTTGGTGAAAGAGGATTAGCTTTGAGAGGTGGAAGCAATCTTGTAGGAGAACCAAACAGCGGTAATTTTTTGGGTATCCTGGAGCACATCAGCTATTACGATCCAATACTTCGCGAGCATTTGGAAAAAGTTAGATTCGCTCAACAAGAACACAAACGTCTCCAAGTGCATTATCTTTCTGCATCTATTCAGAATGAGTTCATAGATATTTGTGGTCAACACGTAATTTCAGTAATATTAGAAGAAAGAAAGAAGGCCAAATACTTTTCTATTATCGTCGATGCTACGACCGATACGAGTAATGACGAGCAAAACACTTTTGTTTTGCGATACCTTAATTTTAACTCTTTGAAAAAGACTTTTACTATCCAAGAACGATTTCTGTGTTTCGTCGATTACACTAAAAAAACTGGAGCAGAAATCGCCAATTTGATTTGTGATACTCTGGAAAAATATAACATTCCTTTGAAAGAATGATGTGCGCAGGGATATGACAACGGTAGTAACATGAAAGGTGAAATTAATGGTGCACAAAGTCATATTATCAAGAAAAATCCGAAAGCCGTTTATTCGCCCTGCGCCGCTCACAGTCTGAACTTGTGCGGTGTCGTAGCTGCAGAATGTTGTACAGCCTCAATCACCTTTTTCGGAGTGGTTCAAAAGTGTTTTAACATATTCAGCAGTAGTGCAAAACGTTGGGAAATTCTCAAAAAACATGTACCAGGTTCACTTCACAAACTCTCAGACACAAGATGGTCTGCAAGAATCGACGCAGTCAAACCCTTTGCAAAACATCTCAAAGGATTGCAAAACGCTCTAGAAGAATTAACTAAATTCGATTTGACTACAGAAACTAGGAGTGATATAAACGGAGTCCTAATGTACATAACCAAGTTTGAGTGTATCCTCATGTCGTCGATTTGGTGCAAGATTTTGAGCTCCATCAATGAAAGAAGCGTTATTCTACAAGGCACAGACGTCACTGTCGATATTGAAGTAAAAAATCTTGACAGCTTACTCTCAGATTTACAAGTCATTCGTAACCAATGGGACAGCATTTTGCGTGAATGTGAGAACGTAGCCAGCGGATTAGATGTTTCAACATCCTTCCCTTTAACCAGAAAGAACAGACTCCGAATATCTTCAGATGAACATCAACGAGATGCCATAACTGATTTCAAAAGGAACACATTTTTAGTCATAGTGGATTCAGTGATTTCAGGAATTTCTCGTCGATTTGAAGGCATGAAAAAGCTGAATACAACATTTGCTTTTTTATGGCAATTCCCAACGATGGAAGAAGACGAACTTCGAAATTATGCTACGATTTTTGTGAAAGTACATGAATTTGACGTTAAAAAGGGTTTAGAAGATGAAATAATCCATTTGAAACACATATACGAAACTAATTTTGAAATAGCCCTTACACCATTCAATTTGTTGAATGCAATTTTTTCTCAGGATTTATAAACGCTTTTTCCAAATATTTGTATCGCGCTGCGTTTATTTTGCACAATACCTGTCACAGTTGCTGGTGCTGAGCGCTCATTTAGTGTTCTTGCGAGGATAAAGAACTTTCAGCGCTCGTGCTCTGCACAAGATCGTGTTTCTGGGCTAGCTACTCTTTGTATAGAATCTCGTTTAGCAAGGCAACTAGACTACAATGCTTTAATTCGGAATTTCGCCGCCAAAAAATCAAGAAAAGTTAATTTATAAGTTTAGCCACATATGTATAAAACCTTCTTGTATACATGTATTACTTTTAAATAAAAAATGAGTTCACTAAAAAAAAAATACTTCATATAGGGGGCCCGGAAATTTCGATCCCCCCGGGCCCGGAAATCCTGTCGACGGCCCTGTTGATTTCACAAACTAGTTCTGCTATTTATTCTGTTGCTATGGGAGCCAGGAGTTGCCCCGTTAAAACACGTTTTCCCTCAAATAGTGTCATTGCTAAAAAAACCCAAAACCCAAAACTGGACTAACGCCACTTGTGCTTCAAGAGGCTGATATATCAATTATACCAAATACTCCACGACCCTATAAATGTACTCGTAGGGCGCTTTAGCGGTTAAGTGCTCGGCCTACTACACCAAGTCGTGTCATATCAATGCCCGGCAAAAACCAACATCAAAAATTATTTAGAAAAGAAATTTTCTAAACGGGGTCGCCCCTCGGCAGTAGTTTGGCAAACTCTTCGGGTGTATTTCTGCCATGAGAAGCTTCTCAGCAAAAACTCGTTTGCTTTGCAAGTACCGTTCAGAGTCGGCAAAAAACTGTAGGTCCCGCCAATTTGTAGGAAAAAAATCAAAAGCAGCACCCTACAAGTTGGAAGAAAAGCTCGGCAAAAACCTCGTTAAAAGTTATGGTAACCGTCATTAGTTAGAGCGCTTTCACCTTAAAATATTTTATGAATAATTACAGATCAGTGCTGCGTTTCTGTAACTCATTTCGGTAGATCGTCTCAACTTAAATTGTCGATTTGACGTCATATTGACGTCACACTCATTTTTTGTTCCTGTAAAAAAATTTAATTTTGTAGATTTATATATTTTCTCACTTGCTTTTGAGGTAGTGACAATTTTTTTTTTATAAGCTTTTATTTAGTTTCACCTGACGGCTGTCTGTAATCAAATCTTGCAAGCTAAATTTGATACACTTCCCGGTGTCCGATTGATCTGAAATTCTGCACCCATGTATAACCCCGATGACAATGCAATATTATAAAAAAAACAAGTAAGGAAAGCTGTCTTCGGCTGTGCCGAAGGCTAAATAACTTTCATGGAGTGTAATGGAGTGTGGTTGCTAAGTGACCTTGCTCAATCCCGACTCTTGCGTCCTCGTTCGTGCACTCTGGGCAACGGGAGCTACCTAGGCTCGCGGCAGAAAGAGAGGGAGCCCCGGTGGGGCCACTCTGACATACTTGGTTTAAGGGCTCACCGAGGTCTTTTTCGCAGCGTCTGTTCACCACGTGGTGCGGCTGCAAGCGGGTGTCTGTCTTGTAGCAAGCGGCTCGCTATATAAATGTGTGAATATTTTTTTATCAAAATCCCGGAGACGGGTTGTGCGCTGGGTTTGGGACCCGCCACGTAAAAAATTTAGTCCACTGAAAATTTTAATAAAGCCTCGGATGAGAACCCCCTTTAATGTTGACGACCCGGCAAAACGAAATAAGGACTACGAGAAGGATATTAGGGCATGTACCTGGAATGTCCGGACCCTTTCAAGGGATGGTACCGCTGCCCGACTGGTTGATGTCCTCATGAACGCAAAGGCTGACATCACCGCCCTGCAGGAAATGCGATGGACGGGACAAGGAAAGACGACCATCGGACCTTGTGACGTATACTACAGTGGCCAGACACGCGGCAAAGCGCGTGGTGTAGGATTCGTGGTGGGAAAGAGACTTCGCCGCCAAGTATTAGCGTTCACTCCTGTGAGCGAGCGTCTCGCTGCGATCCGCATCAAGGCGAGGTTTTTCAACATAACATTTATCTGCGCCTATGCGCCGACAGAGGAGACGGACGACGCAGAGAAGGACTCCTTCTACGATAAACTTGAACAGACTTATGATCGCTGCCCCCAGCATGATATCAAAATCGTGCTCGGCGACTTTAATGCCAAGGTGGGCAAGGAAGGAGTCTTTGGTCCCACAGTTGGAAAATTCAGTCTCCACGATATAACATCCCCCAACGGCACTAGGTTGATTGACTTCGCCGCTGCTCGCAATATGGTCATCAGTAGTACCAGGTTCCAGCATAAGCGAATACACCAAGCCACATGGCTGTCCCCTGATCAAAGAACTAGAAACCAGATTGATCATGTCTTGATTGACGGCAGACATAGCTCCACCGTTCTGGACGTGCGTACACTGCGTGGTCCCAATATTGACTCTGACCATTATCTTGTCGCAGCCAAGATACGCACACGCCTCTGTGCAACGAAGAAAGTGCGCACAGTAACGGAAGGAAAGTTTGACGTCGAGAAGCTGCGCATGACACAGACAGCTGATAATTTCACAACTCGACTCTCACACCTGCTAGCAGAGGGCAATCCTCGACCTAACGATGTAACCGAGCAATGGAAGCATATCTCTCACTCATTGCGTACCGCCGCTGAGGCCACTATAGGGTTCCAGCGAGCCCGCAAGAACAACTGGTACGATGAGGAATGCAAAACTGCCTCGAAAAAAAAGGACGCTGCCTACAAGGAGACGTTGCGAACGGGCGCAACCCGCAGTGTATGGCAACAATATCGTGAGGCAAAGAAGGAAGAGAGACGCCTTTTCAGAAAAAAGAAAAGTGAGGCCGAAAGGCGTGAGTGTGAGGAGCTTGAGATGCTGGCTGACAGGAATGATGCCCGAAAATTCTATGAAAAGATCCGGCGGATGACGGAAGGTTTTAAGACCGGGGCAAGCTCCTGTAAGGACAATAATGGCGACCTGGTAACCGACGTACAAAGTGTACTTAAATTATGGAGGGAGCACTTCTCCACACTGCTAAATTGCGAGGGAGACGTCGAACCCGATACCCCAATCCCTGACGATGGAAAAGTCGTCCCACCACCTGACTATGATGAAGTGAGGATAGCTATATCCCGGCTCAAAAACAACAAAGCGCCTGGAAAAGACGGACTACCCGCCGAGCTGTTCAAACACGGAGGCGAAGAGCTGGTAAAAAGCATGCATCAGCTCTTATGCAGAATATGGTCAGACGAATGCATGCCTCCGGATTGGAATTTAAGTGTGCTTTGCCCAATCCACAAGAAAGGCGATGCCGCTAACCGCACCAACTACCGCGGAATTAGTCTTCTTAATATCGCATATAAGGTTCTTTCTAGCGTGTTGTGTGAAAGGCTGAAGCCCATCGTAGACAAACTGATTGGACCTTATCAGTGTGGCTTTAGACCTGGTAAGTCTACCATCGACCAGATTTTCACGATACGCCAAATCCTGGAGAAGACCCATGATAAGAGAATCGACACTCACCATCTCTTTGTCGATTTTAAAGCCGCTTTTGACAGCGTAAAAAGGAGTTGCCTGTATGCCGCCATGTCTGAATTTGACTTCCCTGCAAAGCTTATACGGCTTTGCCAAATGACGTTGAGCAATACCAACAGCTCCGTTAGAATCGGGAAGGACCTCTCTGAGCCATTTGAAACCAAACGAGGCTTCAGACAGGGCGACTCCCTTTCGTGCGATTTCTTCAATCTGATGCTGGAGAAGATAATTCGAGCAGCAGAGCTAAACCGCAATGGTACAATCTTTTACAAGAGCGTGCAATTGCTGGCGTATGCCGATGATATTGATATCATTGGCCTTAACAACCGCGCCGTAAGCGCTGCCTTCTCTGGACTGGATAAGGAAGCGAAAAAAGTGGGTCTTGCCGTGAACGAGGACAAGACGAAGTATTTGCTGTCATCAAAGAAAGAATCGGCGCACCTGCGCCTTGGCAGCCATGTCACTGTTGATAGTTACAAATTTGAAACTGTGAGAGACTTCGTCTATTTGGGAACCAGTATTAACACCGAAAATAATATCAGTCTAGAAATCCAGCGGAGAATCACTCTTGCCAACAAGTGCTACTTTGGACTGAGTAGGCAATTGAGAAGTAAAGTCCTCTCTCGAAGAACAAAGATCACGCTCTATAAGTCTCTCATCATACCTGTCCTGATGTATGGCTCAGATTCATGGACAATGTCAAGAGAAGATGAGATGGCCCTTGGAGTATTTGAGAGAAAAGTTCTCCGGAAGATTTATGGTCCTTCCCGTGATGCCAACGGCGAGTATGGAAGGAAATTTAACGATGAGCTGTACGAGCTCTACGCAGATCTGACCATAGTCCAGCGAATTAAAGCCCAAAGACTCCGCTGGCTGGGCCATGTTATGCGAATGGACAAAGAAGCTCCAGCACAGAAGGTTTTCCTATCGTCGCCTGAATTCGGCAGCAGAGGAAGGGGGAGGCCTCGACTGAGATGGAAACAACAGGTGGAGGATGACTTGAACTCCTTGGGGTTTCCAATTGGCGTCGGTTATCGCTAAAAAGGAATGACTGGCGTGCTTTGATACGAAACGGCCAAAATCGCTTAGGCGGTTAAGCGCCAATAAATGATGATGATGAATAAGCGTCACGATTTTCACTGTTTGATCCCAGTACAGCCTGTGTGAATTTAACTTAAGCTCATACCGAAATTATCGGAACTATCGATTATATGGGGGCGATGTGTTATATTGGTCCAACCTCATTGATTTTTAACACCGACATTCCACATTGTAAAATAGCAATAGTTACGAAATTTCACGTTCCTACCTATATAACTACAGGAGTTATCTATCTGATTGTATGGGGGATATGTGAAATATTTATCCCATCTCGATGATTTTCAACATCGCTATTTCACATATAAAAATAGCAATACGTCCAAAATTTCACGTTCCTACGTGTTTAATTACAGGAGTTATAGCCCAAAATCCGTTTATCGGAACAATCGGTTGTATGGGAGCTATGTGAAATATTTATGCCATCTCGATGATTTTCAACATCGATATTTCGCATATAAAAAGAGCAATACGTCCAAAATTTCACGTTCCTACGTGTTTAATTACAGGAGTTATAGCCCAAAATCCGTTTATCGGAACAATCGATTGTATGGGAGCTATGTGAAATATTTATCCCATCTCGATGATTTTCAACATCAATATTTCACATATAACAATAGCAATACGTCCAAAATTTCACGTTCCTACGTGTTTAATTACAGGAGTTATAGCCCAAAATCCGTTTATCGGAACAATCGGTTGTATG